>WOGN01007656.1:0-11719 GCA_015342105.1 Leptinotarsa texana | reverse complement strand
ACCAAAACTACTCACAAACGTCAAATTTATTTCCAAAGCATTCTTGTGAAAAATGCAAAATATTCGTAATAACTTCAACATGCATCGATTATCAAATGATCAACGAAGTTTTCAAGTCCAAATATCTTGGAAACAAAGCGTTTCTGGACATTTATTTATTTGGACACTTCATATTAGAATATTGTGAGGAATCACCTCCTGAAGGTTGTCAAAGTACTTTTGAATCACCCTGTAGATCAAACCTATTATTATCATAAATAGTAACAGAAAAGAAGTTTGGCTTTCTACTTACTTCATAATTCAAGGAACTTTTTTCTTTGTCTCTATTACATTGTTTTTTGTTTTTTATATGCATCTCAAAGGCCAAGCCATAATGGTCAATCAGACAATTGAAATCTCTTAATCATTATTTCTTTTCTATTTTCACTTAGGTTTCAAACCCCATTTTGATAAAACGCAGAAATAATATCTGTAATCCTTGTGTTGATCCTCGGAAGTATAATAAAGATAATTGAGCTTGTCTTCTACTTGGGTACTACTGGAAAATCATCAAATAATTCACCAGTGACCATTTGCAGAACATTTATTTTGACCTTAATTTGACTGCAGTGTGAATAGAAACCACGACACAGCTTCGAAAAGGTCTTAAAATCCATCAAAAAAATATCTTCCACAACTACTCAGTATTAGTCAGTTCAATTTTTCAATGAAAACACAGAATTGCTTGGAAACTGATAGTCAAACTTAAAAAACTAAGAAACCAAAAATAATTTACTGTTCAGGGTTGATGTTCTTCAACCAAGTCGACTTGAGAGCATCCTCGGCCGTTATCCTCTTATCGGGATCCAACTCCAACATCTTATCTAACAAGTCCAATGCAGAAGCCGACATGAATATGAAATCCTCTCTCAATCTCCTCCGATGAAGCTTGTTGGGTTTCAGAGTGTGAAAAAGTGGTAGTTTGATGACCGAAGGCCATACAGCAGGAGTGGGGGTACCGCAAACCCTCGATATCCTATCAAGTTGCATCAACTCGGAGTTCGCCTAAAATTTGACAAGAGAAAAAAATTTCAAAAAAGATATGATGTCGTACTATACAAATGAGCAGAATTGTGAAATAGATACGCTTTTTTGTTTAAAATGGTGACATTTTGTCAACAAAGTCAATACAATTAAATGAATAGTGTATGTACATACTGAAAAAAGAGACTTTACAAATAAAAAATAAAATATAATAAACCGAGTTAAAATTCAAAAACACATGTACATAACATCAAATTTCAAAAAATGTCAATAAATATCATAGAAAGACAAATTCAAGTGAAAAATTTTGTTTTACTCTAAAGCAGTGGTTCCCAAACTGGGGTAAGCGTACCCCATTACCATTAAATTTTACTAGAGAAAACAACTCTAAAATCCAAGGTATACGCAAGGTGGGCGTATCCCTTAACAAAGTAAAACTTTGATAAACCTCCAGCATATGTTTTATTAAATACCTTTCGTTTTTGCTCACATTTTTTCCCCATTTTAATGATGACTAAATAAAAATAAATTAATAGAATGAAATGAATACGAAAACCAAAAGAACACTTATTTTTTATCATAATGTGAGCGGGATACGGGAGCGTAGAGTTCAAGTCTCAATAGTGTGAAAAGTGAAGAAAAGAGCAGGTGCACATTGAGAAGTAAGGGGAAAAGATGGGGGGATGGAACGTCAAAAGGAAATCCCTTCCTACCTAATAAACACCGCCAAAGCAGTGTTTTTGTAGTAATCAGTATTGCCTGTTAATTTCGTGGTTACTCAATCGTATTTAAACAATAACGACTATTGAAAAGGAGCAGCTTTATTGAAATCTCTGTGATCCCACGTTGAAAAAGAAATATTCTGGTACTACATTGTTAGATTTTTGGATGTGTGTTAGGAGGGAGCAAAAAGAACTGTCTCACACTGCTATTAAAATTCTTGTTGGGTTTTCCACCACGTATTTATGTGAGAAAGGGTTCTCAAGTTTAACTTATGTTAAAAATAAATGCAGAAATAAATTAAATATTGAAGATGACTCAAGATTGTATTCAACCAAGCTAGAACCCAGTATTAAGCATCTATGCAAACAGAAACAAGCGCGCCCTTCTCACTTATTTTTGTTTAGGAATTAAGCGCTTTTTGATATTTTTATTTTGTTTTGTTTGTTTTAATGCATTCAAAATTAAATTGTGTATAGATAGATAGGTATAAAATGTATAAATATAAATTACGTAAGCAATATATCCTTGTTTTTATTTACATTTCTAATTGAGTTACACAGGTTAATCTATACTAAATAGAAATAGTTCGAAGCTTTTAATATGGTTTCATTTTTTACTACTGAGAAGGAGTACTCAAAATTTTTTGGTGCTAAAAAGGGGTACAGTGACTAAAAAAGTTCGGAAACCCCTGCTCTAGAGGTTCCAATTCTACTCATCAAAAGTGGTTGAATGAATTATTCTGTACAATTACCGAGATTACTTGTTAGGTTTAGGTATTTATTGCCGTAAACTCACCTGAAACAAGGGTTTCTTCAGAAACAGCTCCCCCAAAATGCAGCCGCAGCTCCATATGTCGATAGCAGGTCCATACCTTTCTTCCCCTAGTAATAGCTCAGGTGGCCTATACCATAAGGTAATCACCTTATTGGTGTAGGGTCTTTGCCTGTCTTCGGCATTGTAAAGCCTCGCCAGACCAAAATCTGCCAACTTGACTTCCCCCCTGCAAAAAGCAATGAATCATATTACCTTTCGATTTGTTGTTTTCAATGTCAACTATCTACAAACCCTCATAAAACAATATGTCAAATGATTGTTCTCAACAGCATGTTAAATACTAAAAAAATCACTATAAAATCATTTGAAACTGTTCCAATTCATAAATGTACGGGATACAATTGGAAGGTTTTCATTCTTCATATACAGAACTTGTATAAATTCTGACCAAACTTTTTCTTAAAGAATTGCAGTCTTCATTAGTGATAATTCATAATGAGTTTTTACGAAAGTACTTTTTTTGTGGAAAAGAAATTTTTGGCTTTCTACTACTCCATCTGGATACAAAAAAAAAGAAATGTGGGAATCTTCCAAATATTGTTCAAGTGAAAGAATGTTTTCAAAAGGATGTTTCCTCTTGTTTGTATCCGAAAGTAACTCCTATGCATAATCTACACATATTTGTAAAAAGTTTATTTTGAATTTTATTGCTTTCTTCTTTCCTTTGGAAGTTTCCCCTTTTTTGTATAAAGATGAAGAAGTAGAAAGCCACAAGTTTTTAAAAAATAGTCTCTGCTAGAAATGTAACCCTTTCAATTCAAATAGGTTGGTTTGTCAAAGCCCAGTATGTCAACTTTAATAACTAATGAGATACAAAGTTTTCAAATGCTTCTTGAAATATTGTAGGCCCGGATGAACAAAATCAATTGGAAAATTTTGTTGTTTTTCGGTAAAATAAACAATATTGTTACAAGTTTACCAAACGTGTTACTTAAAAGTTTACCAAGCTTGTAAGAAACCAAACTTTGCATAAGGCTTAAAAATCTACAGATTTCAGCAACGTCAAGGTTAAAACCCCATTCAGATTATTGAAAGGAATTATCGCAAATTTTCTTTCAAAAATATATTAGGAGAACAAAAATTTGCTCACTATTATCAACCGTAAAGTGTCTCAGTGTATAAAAAATAAACGTACTTATTGTTCATCAAGATGTTACTGCATTTTATGTCCCTATGAAGAAAATTTTTCTTGTGGCAATAGTTCAAGCCATCCAATAGCTGTTTCATGATGCAAGCATTGTTGAGTTCATTAAAATCGACCATCCCAGATTCCAGAAGGCCCATCAGATCATGGTCCATATATTCGAATACCAAGTAAAAAGAACCCTTTTCCTGAAACACCCAAAAATCCAATGAGTTTTTATAAAAAAATTCGAATTTCTATCAAGACCCTTACCTTCCTAAAGTCTACAGCGTCCTGTTTGTCAGTTACAATCTCTCGCAGATTAACTATGTTTTTGTGGTTCAGTTGCCTGAGAATTTTTATCTCTCTCACTGCAGTGATGGGAAATCCTTCCTTTTCGTTCTCCAGTCTTACTTTCTTGAGCGCTACCAGTACATTCGCTTGATTATCTTTGGCTTTGTAAACCTGACCGTAAGTACCTGTGAATCATTTGACTTTTTTAAATAAATAAAAACATGTGATAGAACTGATTGATACTTGATGAAAATCACACATTGGTGCGAGATTTCCACTTGAAAATTCACCAAACTGTGACATGTATTTCGTTATGCATCTTCGGTGTCACAATATGTGACGCACCTAGAAATTATGATCCGACCGCAGATCAGGTGGATAAAGATAGTAACTTATATTGTTAAAAGTCAAAGTATAAAATGGTTGGTAATTTAGGATTGATTCATCATTTCTGTTTGAACAGCGCAACAAATGTCACAGTTCTGAAAACCTTTTAATGTAAAAATCTGCCAATAAACTGTATTAATCAATTTCAAAAAAAATTTCAACTCAAAGTTTTCAAAATAAAAACTTCCTACCTTCGCCAATTTGAACGATGACTTCGAACATATCCACACATCTTTCACCCCAATCTTTACCGCTGGTCTGGAAATTTCTCGAGCCTTTCCTTTTGAGAATGGTCGGCCTCTTCGTAGGCAGTTTCGGTTTGGGAGGTTTCACTTTTTCTATAACGACTGGAATATTATTTCTTGGAGGTGTAACAGGAACATCTTCATCGCCGCTAAGCTCTTCCGTTCCAGGAATAACTGGAATAAAATCTATTTCCTCAAACCAACATGAAGTCTACTATTCATTGATAGATTGTTATTACATCGATTGATTGATGTGTGGTAAAATTACATCACCACATGTAAATATTTGGTTATTGTAAGACTTCAGGTCATCTGCAAACTTTGAAAACTCACTGTTCCCAAAACAGCATTTTATGTCATTCACAAAAATATTAAATAACAGGGGTGAACAATGTGAACCTTGTGGCACTCCAGATATTACTAATATATCACTATCACACTAGTCAGTAACTTGTCGTATTAATAAATTTTACCTATTATTAAATATTAATACTTACCTTTCCTAAGTGGTTAAAGGCAAAATTTATGAATACGGCAAGTTATTGACTAATTAGACTTTTCAGTAGTTTATATTCTAATATAACACAAATGTATGTAACAATTATGCTAATATTTAAAAAATGAGCTTCTCTATAAAGTAAACCATTTTATATTCACAATATTCAATAATTTTATTGTTCAAATCCAAATTCTCTTTTTTATGATTCTGTTAGTGGTTATCAACATCAAAGAAAACTTTTCATGATTTAAATTCAATTTATGATAATTTAACCAAGAGGTAAAAATTTCTTTACTTTTGATTAAAAAATTAAGTAATGTTGTGTCATCCACATATAACTTAATATTACCTTTTAACAATAATATCCAAACAGAATTCATGTAAATCAAAAATAAAAGTGGACCCAAAATAGACCCTTGTGGAACTCAAGTGATAGTTTTCAATAACCTGGAATGTTTTCCTAAATACACAAAATGCCTTTGCAAATCAAGAGATAATAGTCCAAATTTCAAATCTCTATCTTTTTCAATAATATTCATTCTCCAGAGTTTGTCAATAATGATGAAAATTAATTTCTTCAAGCTGAAAAGACATATCTTTCTGTACTCTATCTATCTCTCTCCCCCCTAGCACTTTCTCTCTCTCTCCTGTATCTCCCTTCGTTTCCAGTCTTTTCCTAATAACGACCTTCATACTCAATATATTATACGAAATTTATATTTTAACCTCTTCGCCATTAAAATATAAAAAACAATCAATATACTTGTAACTCACCTGGTGGCATAGGTAAATCCTTGACCCCTTTTCTCGGTGGAGTCTTGGCCCTTATACTGACTGGAACAGGTGGCAAGGGACTAGGCGTCCTACTGGGAGGAGAAACGATTGCTTCCAGCTGCGTTTGATCTATGCCGGGAGGTAAAGGCATTTTAGTAACGCTCTTCGTTTTCGGTTTTGGTATTTCTACTGGCTGTTTCTTTATTGGTGATACTTCTGATGGAAAAGGAGGGGCACTAGTGAAGTTCATAGATGGGGTTACGGACACGGTATTATTTACAGGTAACGGAGGAGTTTTGGGAGCAGGAGGGCTTTTTGGTATTTCCATACTGGTTACGTTTTCCCCTTTGGGCAGCTGGATATCATTCAGCTGATTAGTAGGCTCGCTATCAGGAATTGGAATATCGTCGATATCCATGGGCACTGGGTTATCAATAATATCCTTGCTATCTGGAATCATAAAAACGTTGAATACCCAATAATTTGATGCATCACAATTGATTCTCACCATTCTTTTGGGAACTATCAGTTTCATCTATACTAGTACTCCGTTTTGTAGCATCCGCAGCTTCTGAATTTTCTTTAACCTCGGAATTATTCTGTTCAATTTGTTTGGACAACTTTTTCAATTCCAATTCCCTCTGATACTTATCCTTGATTAATTCCGCAAATAAACTTGTGTCTGTGATTTTGTTTTTCAACTGTAATGATCTGAATGAATGGGGAGAAGGACTCTTCCTATACCTATTGTAAATAAAACAAAAATAAGTTGAAATAGCCAACTGTAACTATCACAATTCTCAACATTTTTGAAAAATAAATTTTATTGACAATGACAAATGTTATTAATGGAATATTATTCTGAGTCATGTCATTAATAAATATTGAACCAGTAGATAGTTAGTTCTTCATCAATTCAAATCACCTGCTTGAAAGAGTTTTAGATAATACTTTTTGATTTATACTGATACTAAACATATGCAATATTTTCAATATCCACAAATGTTAACTTATCTCTTTTATTCTGGGTCATATCAGCTAGCAGCTATCGACTATCCATCTGTAAATATTATATACACTCCTCTGATAATTACTTGAAAAATTATTAAAATTCTCTATTCTATTCTATGGGAGTATGAATATGTATTTAAGAGATTGGAAGATTAATTCTACATGGTTAGAAACTACACTAAACTTTGAAATCTTTTGGTGTGTATCACAACACAAGGATCTGTGCAATGAAAAATTCTTTTCTTTTTTTATATTTCAATGGATGGAATATCAATTCAAAAAAAAAAAAGAATTCTTGCCGATGAGTCCTCTACATTGACTTCATGAAAAAAACTAGTACATAAATATAGAAAATCAAATAGGTGAGATCAGGAAAACTTTGTGGGTAATCTCAAATTATCTTCTTTCTACAAATCTATAAATTATGCAACTAGAACATACAGACAATTTGGAACTATACTGAAACATATTTATTTTCAGTTACAATACAATTTTGCTAATTTCAATTCAAAGAAAAAAAATCAGATCAAATCACTATTCAGTAAATAGAAAAATCACTTACCTCGGACTTCTATCCCGTTTGGGGCTCCTTGACCTGTGTTTCTTTCTCCTGGACGGCGACGGACTGGAGTAATGCCTACTCCTACCGTAACTCGAAGACCTAGACCTTCTCCTAACGACTGGACTCCGACTTCTAGAATACCTCTTCTCCCGCTCCCGCTCTCGCATCCAGGCCTTCTCCCTCTTACTCTTGTGCTTTCTATGCAGTTTCTCTCTCTCCATTCTACGTCTTCTGCTGCTAGGAGTCATCGATCGATGCTTATGTGAGTGCATTATCGGGTCTGGGGTCGCAGATATGTACGGGGACTTGACAGGGGACAACTGATCATCAATGAGGATGGGGGAATCTCTTATTCGAATCGGTTCGTCCGAAATATAGTGATTGTACCTACTAGAGTGATGCAAAGGGGGTGTATGGGGAGATTCTCGGGGTGTATAGTCCCTCGGATACTCGCGATACTTTATGGGAGGAGTCTTCACAGGTGGGGTGGGGCTTCTGAGGTCAAACTGGGGCTCGGGGGACGCGATATGGCTGTCATTGGACACCGGCGAACAGGCGCTCGTGTCTATCGTCACTTTGACTTCCGAGGCTCCTTTAGCTGACTCGTGGTGTTCCCAATCTGACAGAGGCTCAATCTCGGGCCTGGGGGGCGTTTTTCTAGGCGAGCTAGTTTCCGAACCTGCCGATTCGCTTGCAACGCTCTCCAAGCTGGTACTGCGAGACCTTTGCTTGGGTTTCTTCTTTTTCTTCTTGGATTTTTTCTCTTTTTTGTGCTTCTTGTCTTTCTTTTTTCGCTTCTTTCTATCGGAGCTGTAGTCCTCCTCGTACGTAGGAGAAGCCGCCGGGGCAACATACTCCACAGGTGACGTTTCTACTTTTCGACGGTGCTTTACGACTTTTACTTCACTAGAGCGTGAGGAACGCGAAGATATAGACAGCTGTCTTTCTCTGACGAGTATCGGAGGTGATGGAGACCTTGGTATCATCGAAGGATCCAGACGATGCCTTCTTCCTGAAAAAGAACAATAAATGTTTGGTGAGGGGCCCTTCAAGTATTACATAAGCATATTTTCTAGAATTATTCACCCCCCCACCCCCCATGTCAGCAAAAGTAAGCAAAGCTCTCACCCTCCTCCCATGATTACGTTAACTATGTTATCTATAGTGCTTACGTAATACTTGAACGGTCCTGACTCATCATCCAGGAATGGAATAAGAATATTTGGTAGAGAAAGAGAAGGATTTTCTATCCAAATTATTTTCTTAATTGTTCTATTATTTTATTAGGAATATTTTCACAAGAGATAAATTCAGGCATATTATTGAAAATTTATATTATTCGGGAGTGTGTTTATTTATAAAAAATTCGCCCCCATTGAAATGTTATCATCCAGATGAAATTTTTAAATTTATACTGATAATCTGAACTAGCCTGCAGTTAAGTGCAACAAATGAAAACTATATATTATAGATCAAAGATCTACTAAAAAAAAGGGTATTGTATCAAGACATGAACTAAGTAATCTCTAAAAACCGAAATATCAAAAGTGTTTTGTTCATTTTCTCTTTCTCTTAACAATCACTGTTCAAGATTGAGGTCATAATTATGATTCTGGCTTCTATTTGTGACTGCACTTGAGACTTCAGCTGAAGCATAACAACAAACTTGCCACTATGAAAGGGCATAGTCAAAGCCAAAATGCTACTAATTTGACACTTTTTAAAAGAAGTCAACAGTCTATAAGTTCCCACTGGAGAAAGTATCCCAAAACAAACTAAATTTCTAGACTCGGAAGTAAAGAGAATGAATGCTAAGTGGTAAACACCAATCATCTTCAAGAAGCAGATTGATTTGTACTCTCAGTCTCTGCAATATTATCTATCATATCAAGAGCAAGTCGCAATAACTATAACGGAATTGGCCGATACTTGATGAAAATCCATAACTAACGTATTCAAAAAAACACTTTATTGCGAGATTCTCATTTAACAGTTTTACTAAAACGCAACACTTGTTTTGCCACACAATGACTTTTTTGGATGTGTCTCCACTTACTCCGAGAACTGTAGCAACCTCGCAAATTGCAGAACAAATTAACTATCTTTCATTTTAAAGCACCAAGAACTTTCAGCTATCTTTGGCAATTCTTCTGACAGTTGTCTTGGGAAATTTTCAATGAAGTATACTAACACATTTTACTTTGTGATACGATAACACAGGATTCATTCCATTTCAAGTTTACACACTCCACAAACTCTTATTCAAAATCTTATACATACTAGTTTAAGTTATACTGTAACTAAAGTGTCAAATTAATTTCAGAAAATTTTTATGGAGATTTATTTTTGTTCAATGAGAAGGAATGGAAAATTCCACAGAAATAATATCTCAGCACTAAATACATCACTTTATGAATTATATAAAGCACTCACACTTTCCATCAACACCAAGTGAAGTAAATTAATGCACATTGATTGAAGTTAAAGCAAAATGCTTCAATAAAAATTTAGTTTTCAAAATTCTACCAAGATGTGAATATTATTGATCTAACAGTAAATAATAATGAAAATCTAACCTGGTGAATGTAACATAAGTGATGTCTCTCTGCTGATATAGATCTCCTCTTCCAGGCGAGAATACCTGTTACGGTGACTACTTCTATGCATTGTATCTGCTTCTACTTCCAGCTCACCATCCTCACTAAGTACTAGACTGCCCTCTTCACCACTTTGTATTTCCCCTGCTTCAGGACCGGATAAATCCTCAGAGCTTACATCAGAGTATTCAACTAAAGGTTTTGCTTTTAGAAGTCCTACGTAATTATTTGGGGAGCCGTTTTCATCTCTGTTTCTACGCTTTTTTGACTTCTTGGATTTATCCTTGCTGTGTTTGCCATGCCGACTCTTTTCCATTTTACGAACTAATCGTAATCACTACCCAGCACATAGTATATCGTGCTGGTTTGCCTGAAGGCAGTTTAGTCCTAGGAAAACTCCACATACTCAATATTTGAAAATTATTTGGTTATGTTGACATTTATGTTGGCATGCATGACTGGGAAACTGTCACCGGAAGGATTGTGGATGGCGAGTGTGGTAATTATTTAGGCAAATTAGAAAATAGTTTTCTGATCAGTGAAACTGATCAAGGAATAATTATCTTTTTTGCAAATATATGATTTTCATGAGTTGTGTTTATTTGACGTCCGTGACCTTGAACAAATGAAAATGATGATGGCGATTTGTGGTGTTTTGGGTGGGTCAAATTTTGTTTAAAAAGCACAAAAAAGCATAGCAACGTTAATGAACACACAGAAAACATAAATCCACTTACCCAAATAACGAAAAATAAATCCGGAACTTTCACTTCCTCACTCACTGACGCACCACAGCACAGCACTACTTTTGAGCAAGTCGTCGGATCATTCCGATTCAATCTTTTAAACGTTTGCTGGTATGTAGTTTAATTCATTTTAAAATATCAACAACATTGATGAAAATCGATTATTATATTTCATTTTTTTGAGCTCAATATATTGGATGTAGCATAGGTCATTAAAAAATTCTAGATCTTTTGATTATTATCGAGAAGGATCCTGACAACAGGACGCCATTTTCGTCAGATTTGTATTCTTCTACCTAAATCGCATGCGTCATCAATACCACCCCCACCATTCAAAATTTGCACCAAGTTCAAATAATGGAATTTTTATTTGAATGACTATTAATAAATCTTTAAATTTTGATGATTCCCCAATTTCTAATTAACTGATAAAAATGGTGAATAATTATTACAATGTTCATATTTGTGAATACAGCAGGAATTCAGTTACTATCAGGCCATTATTCGTGATGAAAAAGATCAAAATATTTTTTCATTTCGATTACTCAATGGATACGAAAGTTATACCTCAACCACAGATTAATATTTAATCTGTGCCTCAACTATATATGAGAAAAATGGAAAATATTTCGGCACATACAGTTGTGCCATCTATGTTTGTTAATAGGTTTGTTCTAGCAGCGCTTTCAAACAATACGGAATCGTACGAGGCATGCGCATACGAATATAGGCGTTCTATACTAAAACCAATAATGATTGAGAGTAGAAGTAAGCCCAGTTGACAGCAAATCGAGGGCGTGCTTATTAATTTTTGAGAGGGTTAAGAATGAAAGAAAAATTCTTAGTACAATTAGTTAAAATATTCATACACATTTTTATTTATTTCATTAAAACTTTGCAA
>WOGN01007655.1:0-11719 GCA_015342105.1 Leptinotarsa texana | reverse complement strand
TAAGTCACTCCCAAATCTACATGTGAGGACACAGTACGTAACGATTGGCCGCTTATTGTGTACGAATGGAGTGGATTGTTCTTTCTTTGATGAAGTACGACGCATTTGTCGACGAGGTAGAAGCCAATCCTCGCACCGCTGACTAATCGAGTTGAGATCTTCTTGAAGGGAATGATGTTCGACTAAGGCATTTCCATACAGTTTAGTATCATCGGCATAAAACGACTTGGTGGACTTTATGTGAAGAGCGAGATCACTGACATAAACAACGAAGAGTAGCGGGTTAAGAACAGATCCCTGGGGAACTCCACTTGTGACTTGTCTTTGGCCGAGAAAGTTCTGTCTGTCATGTAATTTTATATCCATGGGTTTAGTTGGCGTCGAATACCGTGTGTGTCAAGTTTGTGCATTAGCCTCCTCACTGGGACCCTATCGAAAACCTTGGCAAAGTCAAGATAAACGATATCTGTCGGTATTTTTATGTCGTAAGCTGTCGTACAATCGTTCATGCATTGTAGTAGATTGCTGGTGGTTGATCTACCTTTGACGAAAGCATGTTGTTCTGGTGGTATGATTGCGTTTTTTGTTAAAAATTCTGACTTATCTTCTACGATGATGGATTCCATTACTATGGAAGGTACAGATAAAAAACTAATGGGCCTGTAGTTAATTGAATTGAGTTTACCGCCTTTTTTGAAAATAGCGGTGACAGATGCCTTCTTCCAAGCCCGTGGGATGCGAGATTTTGCGAAAGACACTGACATAATTGTTGACAACGGAGAGCAGAGAATTTCGGCAAACTTTTTGAGGAAAAAGGGGCTCATTCCATCCAAACCAGGAGATGAATTCGATTTAATGTTCAATGAATGATTTTCAATACTTTCCGAAGTAAACGACACTTTAGTCAGATTATCATCAGATCAGTAGTTCTGCTATAATTTTTGGTCTGAAGAACACAAGGAACCGTCAGGTTTTCGTAGGAGCAGAATGCTTACTTTGGTGTTCAGGTTAGATCGTATGAACTTCTACGGTTTTTTATTGTTTTCAGAGTCTGCAATAAATTCTTTGAACTCACGACGTGAATATCTTATTGTTAATACCAAGTGTTTTGAGAAATTTCGATGAGCTTGGTAATCTTCTGTAGCTTTTGATCTGTTGTATCTTTTCCAGAGTCTATTTTTGTGGTGTATGAGTGACAGTATTTCGGCATTGATCCATGGTTTGAGAGGTTTTTCCGGCATATTTTGTTGTGGGAATTCTTGTCAGCAGAGGCAGTTACGGTCAAGTAGAATTTTTCCCAGAGGATATCAACGTCATCACATGCGCTAAACATTTGTGTCGAATCGATGGTAGAAAGTTCCTCGGATAACTGATCAAAATAGATTATTTTGAAAACTTCGGTGTCATGCTTGTTTGGCATGTGAATTTGTGAATGTTGAGCTGAAAGTTGCGTAGATTACTGCATGATCCGAAAATCCAATAGGTGGTAGGATTTCTTGATCTGTGATGATATTTTCATCGTTGGTAAAAATGAGGTCAAGAACAAATGGCTCGTTATTGATTCGGAATCTAGTTGGTTCAGTGCTGAGTTGGAAAATGTGTGAATCGGCAACAAAATGCATGAAATTACTCGTGGCGCTATTTGTGTCAGGTATACTATTAATGGGCCAAGTGATAGTTAAAGCCACCAGTAATTATGAGGTTGTCAGGGGTCGATAGTTGATTTAAGTATTTGATCAATTGTGCATTGGCTTCATCTGATACATCATTAGGTCTGTATGTACATACAATATTTATGCTGACAGTTTCCTTGGTAAGGCTGACATGTAAGGCCTCCACGCCTTGTATCACGGCAATATCTTGTTGAACTGCAAAAACGGTTATGATCTCATTGCATAAATATATACACACTCCAACCACCGACATGATTTAATCTGTCCGCTCTGTAAATACTGTAGCCTCTTGTTAACCAATGAATCTGGGTCGGTTGGTTTAAGCCATATTTCGGTTAGGAGTATTATGTTAGGTTTGAGATCAACTATGATCACATATGAGTTCGTTAAATTCAGCAGATAATGAGTCTAAGTTAGTGTATAGAATTTTCCATCATAGATACGGTTGTTGTTGGTTGTTGTTAGAGGTTATTTTGTGCCCGAAAGTTGATGGAGGTTAGTTTGGGAATGCCTTGTATATATTTAATGGTGACATTTTCTTCTCCATTTGCTTTCCCCGCATTAAGTTTCCCACGCAGGTCCTCCAGTAGCTGAACTTGGGAGGGAGTTTGGTCACTTATGAAGTAGAAACTATGAGAATTGAAACTTTCTATGTTTTTAACCACTTTTATTTGTGACTAACGTTACTGCAGTTTCGTCCTATAAGGGCATTTTCAGACTTATACATTGAACTAAAAATGATTGATTACATTAGCCCTCATATAACAGATGTACTTAACTTAATAGAGTATCTGAATTTTGTTTACCTGTGACCATGTGGATACGCTAATTTGAAAACCGGTGAGTAAATTAGATCGATTTGATCATTCAACAGGTTGCACCAGCAATTTTTATGCTTATGAATTTCCAAGAATTCCAAATAATTGAGTTTGCAACCCTTCCTTGAACAGTGCAAAATTTTCGTATCGTTTAGATTCTGGAAATTGTGGTTGCATTCCAAGGAATGGTTTGAAAACATCGAATCATTTTTTCCTACTCTGAAGGACCTTTCATGTTCAGCATACCGTTTTTGGAAATTTCAACCACATTGTCCCACATAAACACCATTACACTTCTATATGGGACAATATTTCAAAAGTTAACGTGAAAAAATGTTTCAAGAATGTCCAACATTTTTAGAGTTCCACTCAGTATGAATTCTGGAAGGAACATAGGAGGTTTAAATATCATCCTACTCTCTTGCTACACTCGAAAGGAAAGAATAAATATCATAACACTGTTAGATATCAATATCGAATGCAAATTTAGATTACTCTTGAAATCTACACTACTCTTTGTACTTTTTCCAAAATCAACAACTGCTCCCATCAATTCCGGTTCAGGTCTGGACAAACGATAGTTCCAAGTTCCATGATTACTTCTTCAGATTAACAAGACAGTTGACTTGGACATATACTTAAAAATGAGTTTAGAAACTTCATGACAATTCATCTAGTTTCCTCAACAATGTACCAATTTCTTAATGGATTCAAATTTTATGTGTTTTCATATTTTTGGAAAAGAAAAGTTTTGGCTCTCTACTTCTCCATCTTCACACCAAATATGTGGGAATCTTTCATATGTTTTGATATCAATTCAATTCAATAATAATTCTAGTAACACACGATTCATTTGCGTGCTTCACATTTTCAACCTCACCATTCTCCCTAAGTGAGTCATTCTGCTTGGTGGCTCCGATAGCGTGATTGGTGAATGCGCCTCTCCAGACCACCGGATTCGAGTTCCGGTGGGGTCATATTTGTCAATTTTCAATATTTCAATCAATACGTCTGCATACCGCAAATTTCGTATTCAAAAAATTTTTTGTAATGGTTAAAATGTATCAGCAATCGGGTACCTAATTCCGTAAAAGATGGAAATCATCGAATTTCATTATAAAAATGAATATAATAATGCATGACAGACATCTCTCTAGGAAAATGTTTCCCAAATAGTACGCGAAACTTCGCAAAACGACGGGCATTTGTGCTACAACTACTCAAAAAATATTGAAAATGTTTTCTTCCGTACAAAAATCATTTGCTACAAGAACTGAACAAAGACAATTTTGGTCGCATACAATGATTGTGCGAAATCAAGTTACGAGTATCAAGAAATATTAATGTACAATGGAAATATTTTTTTATTTATTTATATTTGCTCGGCAATAAATTTTGATGACAATATAAGGCTAGACATTTTTTGGTCTGAGTTATAAATTTATTGTATTGTTATGAATTGAGGAATATGTAAAAAAAATATTAGTTCTTTTTGATATATACATAAGTTGATTTATCGAAATTGAGTATTAATTTCTGTTGTTGAACTCACGTAGGCTTTTTGAAAAAAAATATCACGGTGGTAAAAAAATATCCGGAAATACCTTGATTATCCTCTTCATTGAAACAGTAAAATCATACATTCGATTTCACAGCGTGAATAGATTTTTCACACATAGTCAGTGGGCATACTTGAAGACTGGCTATAAATCAAATCATCTAAAAGAACAATTGGTTTAGACCAGTCTCATCTCCCTACACTGTAGTTTAATGGACTGACACCTATCAGAAAATAACTACTCCCTTGGCTAATACCACAAAGGGCGTTGGATTATATCTGACAGGTGAACGAATTGTTCTTTTAGATGATTTGATTTATATCCAGTCTTCAAGTATGCCCACTGAGAAGTTTTATTTCCTTATACGAGGAATTGGGCAAATTTCGGATATACAGTTGGTTACCTTGTTCACAGGCAGATGGGGCGATGACAAACCTGTTGTTGTTTTCTGCTTCTGCTCAGTTCGAGGAATGGTACTCTGAAGGAATTCGATTTTCAATTATAGGAAATCATCGACTTTGCATTGACGAGTGGCCAAACAGCCCGAAACGGGTCTGCAAGTGTGTTGCAATAATTGGAAATCTATTGCAGCAGTTGTATCGCCAACAGCATATGCAGGAATAACTTCAGTGAATAATCCTGCACTGATACCTGTCGGATATAATCCAACGCCCTTCATGATATTAGCCAGGGGAGTAGTTGTTTTCTGATAGGTGTCAGTCCATTAACCTACAGTGTAGGGAATTGATAGTGGCCTGAACGAATTGTTCTTTTAGATGATGTGAATAAATTTGTTCAGATAACATCGAAACGACGATGTGCCATTCGAAAATGGTACAAGAATCTTTCACTTAGATAGTACCAACCTAATGCGGTTAGGAAGTCGAGTGGAGTGTTAACTGTACGACAAATGAAAGTGAATTAGATCACCAGTGATGAAAATGGGAAAGCAACAACTCACTACAGTCATCGCATTGGGAGATGTTTTTACAAAAGTTCACTGTTTGTGTAAAAACAATATGCTACATCAACCATACTATACCATGAGAATGGCGCTACAAGTTTTGTTTTTATTTGACAGGAAACTAGAATAATCAAATGATTTTTTAGCCTTTTGGGACGTTTCATAATGCTGCTATTGACAGTTATAACATACTTTCATGAAAGAACTTTCATTTATGAGGTAGCACATTGCTATATTTTCATTCAATACAGATACATCCAGTGGCATAGATGAAACCTATGTAAAAACTGCTCTTATCATCTCATTAGTTTGGACTTCCATTGTTTAATAATATATAAAATGATTTGAAATCTGTAAAAGAGCCAATACAAGTTAAAAAATCAAAAAGAATAGGTGGAACTAACAATTATAATGAACAAAAAAAAGATAAAATGACATTACAGTGAAATAAATACGAGTAATTTGTTTTATATTATTAGACAGTGGAAGTCCGAAATAATGAAATTCATCATTAAACATTGTCAATCACCTACAAACAAATGCCCTTTTATTGACAAATAAGAGATGAACAGAATCTGATTATATTCCGGACGTTGATTCATAATGTAATACTACAGGCTTGACATTTGAGAGTATTAACATAGAAACACCCAAAAACATAGGAACTGAGTTGTCTACTTCACCATATGATTCCGATTCCGAAACTATCATTTTCGAAGAAGTATATTGTTCTTAACAGCACAACCTATAAGAGTACACGTGGTCACGAACACTTTTTTTTTGACTACATTTAATTTTCCAGGAATTCCAAAAGCTGCTTCTAGAGAAAGTGGCCGAGAACCACGTCGTGTGAATAGATAATAGTAACAGATACAACGAATGAATGAGAAATATGGAAAAGCCAAGAAAAAACAAAAAGCGGCAGCAGCAAGAGATTACCAGAAGTCAATGAGAGACTATGGAGGCGACGATAACAATCAGGAAATGAAACTAGAAATCTAAAAACAAACCAAGACAGTAACAAGTAAAGTGTATTCGAGTAAATCTTAATTGTATAAATGAACACGACTGAAGATGCTACTTTATACTGAAACACGGGTTGCGGTTCTGTAAACTGTTTAGTTAAAATCACACAATGAAGTGTCATTGCAATCAAATGAAAATGACAGTTCTATAAATCAAATCTTCTTCAAGTTATTTTCTAGTTTGAATTTTCGTCGATGATTTTGTTCTCTTTTCAGTTTTTTAATGTAAGATTTCTGGTATTAACTTTCATTTATTTGAGTTGGCTGGTGTAAATTAGGATACTAGAACTTCAAATTGACGTTGACAGACTGATTTATATGAATACGTAATATGTATATGCCTATAAAGTAATACTACTCAGGAGCTCATGGAAAACAATTTCGATAGAAGAACTTAATTTCGTGAGCAAATGACGGACATGTTGGATAACAATATCATCCAATTACTTATGATGTACTGTTTGGAACCTTTGGTGTAGTAATGAATATTACTGGAGTTTTTTTCTCCCCAACACCAACTTGAATGGCGATAATTATTTGGCACTACTTCACAATTATGTCATTCCAAGTTTAGCGAATTTATATCCTGATCCAGAAAACCCTCGAGTTCCAGTGAATATGATATGGTTTCAGCAGGATGGAGCACCACCACATTACCAAAATAATGTCCGGCAATACCTCGATAAATAAAGAGCAATGTGTACAAAACTAAACCTTCAGATTTGAATGACTTGAAAGAATGAATAACGCTTGCGATTAAGTCGGTCATTTTGAACATCTACTTCGTTTTGAACATCTACATCTATAGTTCATTCGTATTCTCAATTTCATTACGTTTTGCATTACATTTTAGTTTTTGCGTGTATTTTTTCGAATTTCGGTAACCACATGATTTGAATTCATTTTATCTTAATTGTTGCAATGAACTTGAAAGCGATAACATTTTTGAATAGAAAATGAAAAGACATTTCAAACTATATATCATAATCTTATACTTCACTAGGGGTGAAGTATAACGCAAAAATGCAACTAGGGGTTGCATATTTGCGTTGAAGAATGTCAAATTTTAATTTACATTCGACGTGTTTCAGGATTTTTCAAATATATACAGTGACCAAAATAATGAATTTATTCCATTTGGCTTTTACACACTAGATAGCAAATTTTCAGGTGAATTGGCATGACACTTATTAGACGTCAACTTGGATGGTTAAACGCGCTACGGAAAGCTTGTTTCAGTTCTCATGTTTGGAAACAGTGCTTGTTTTGAATGTTCTATGAATTGAAATTTCAACATATTTCCTTCTGATGATATTTCTATTAGTGTCTATGTATTGTAAATTATTCAATACATATTGTCGATTCTGAATTTAATAAATTTCCATTCATTCATTCATATACTGTTTAGACTCGAGCGTTGGTCAGACTTCCTGAAATATGTTCTCAGTGATTACTTGAACACAAATTTTTCTATTTCAGTAATTCGATGATAAATAAAAAAACTAGTTGGTTTTCATGAACGTTTTATTTATCAACTCAAACATTTATTTAATTATAAGGTACCTGGGGCAGGAGCAGTGTTAAGGTGGTGGCTGAAAGCTAATGGTCCTTCTGGAAGAGGTGCGGTATGAACTGAACCTCGGGTAGCGGCTACATATCTGGAAATAAAAATGAAATCCGAAGTGAATAGATATTCATGACTAATTCATTGTTTGGCCTGGGAAATCTTTTAATCTTTTTCTATCCTAATTTCAATAAGTTCAGTTGACAGATATTCAAAGGAAATGCTTTGTATAGGTATTTTCTCAAACATGTATATGCATATACAAAATCGCTTATGATATTGAAACCATTTTATACTATGAGACTTACCCAGTTTGTACAGCAGGAGCAGTATAAGCGATTGGAGCATGTGCATAGGCCAGAGGGGCGGCATATGGGGCAGCGTAACCGAATGCAGCATATGGAGCAGCATAACCGTATCCGTAGCTATAAGCTTGAGGAACTACCAAACCGGCCGAGGCAACTGCTACGCAGGCAAAAAGAGCAACAAAGATAGCCTGGAAATAAACAGTTCAATTTACTTATCGAAGTATTGAAAATTTATAATAAATTAATTAAAATAATCACTTCTACAAATTGAAACTGGATCATTTGCCTATGGCAGACATACTTCAAAAATTCTCACTCAAAGATCTATTACTTTACTTCCACGTTGTCATCTTTCAATGAATAACGTGATTTTATAGTATGATGGTGACTCATTTCAGCATCATTTGAAATCAAATTAGTGAAGATCACTATGTATTTGATAACTGAGAACACCATCCATAATGTGTTTTAACGAAACAATCAGGTCAACTCAGTCTTTCAAAGCCCTGCATACGATTGAGTTTCATTTTTGTAAATATCATAACTATATTGTTGCAAATTGAAACGGTATAGTTTTAGGAGAGATTAATTTTTGGGAAAGAACGGTTTTAGCTTTCTACTTCTCCATATTGTATAGGAATTAAATGAGTGATATCTTATTCGATTACATTACGAATCTTTGGAATACAAACGGAATAGTAAGAATGTTTTTCATATACTTCAGCGTTCATATAAAAGTATTTGTTTTACAAGTATTTTTCTTTCGTGTAATCCAAAGTTTATATGAAATCAGCTGTTTTGAGAGGGCTTTTTCTTTTAGTTTAGTTACTTCTTTTCATGATCTACACATCTTTTTTTTAAATTGACTGCTTCCTTCCTTTTTTGTATCAATATGGAGAAGTAGAAAGCCAAAACCTATCTTTCCCAAATATATATTGCTGTAGTTTTAAAGTCTTCCGAGTTAATACAATTTTTTGCTTATAGGTGAAAATAAAACACTGCTGAAATAACTTTTTCAACCCTAAATACTATTTTTCATATGCGAATAATTTATAAAGTACTCTATTACATAAAAAACTTTTAATATAATCCTGCTCATACGTAATTGTAACCTAAGCTGCTTCTAAACATGGTATAGTCGTACATTCACCATAGCTTAGAAATTCAATTACATTTCATATCATCATTCATAATATAAGTCAATGAAAACAAACGTATTTTGCGATTAGACGTGTCAATCTTCATTTTTAGGAACTAATCTTCTGAGCGTGTTTTCAAACTTGTCATTGCCAATCTTCTGGGAGAGTACGATTCGATCTTTGAATCTTGAATTGAAGTGATATTTCATGGAATGTCATCGATGTTTTTCATCGCTACCTATGTTTTGAAACTTGATACGCTTTGTTTCTCAACATCAACTATTAGAAATCGGCCTTGTTTCATTCTCATTAGCCCACCCTACATTCAACAAGTTTTGAAAACCGCAATAGATGTCAGTATCTGACAAATCTGACAAATTCAGTAACTATTCACATAACTGATCATTTCTTGAAAATTTTCGTAATCATTATTATTAGTTCATTAGAAGCCCAACTTTGGGTAGATTTTTTCTCAATTTAAAATACGTTTCCTGAAACGTGAAGGTAATATGAGAAAAATACATGTTAAACAATTGATAATGATGATTAGTTTTGAAAACTATTCGTAATATGACTCCAACAGTACATCCAACTAGTTATTTACAAGAAATAAATTTTATCTTACCTTCATTTTACTTTAGAGTATACCTAGTTCGATCACTCGAAAAACTGTATAATGACTGATATCGTGAAAATATGTCTTATATACTATCTTGATCCCAACCACTTTTGGGCGTTCACCAACTTAAACATTCCAAAATCAGGAAGCAACCTTGAAAATTCGTTATTTCAAGTTCTTCGTTGGGTGTGTTACCTTCGCTGCTCCACTTAAAATCAACAAAAAATATATAAATTGATGACAATGGACTAGTTCACCTTTGGAATGCAATGATATTTTTCGATATTTTCATGACTGAGCGTTATTAAGGGTAATTATTTATTCACGAGGACTGAAAAAACAATCATATGAGATTTGTTAAAAGTGTGGGAAAATATCATCAACAAGATGACTTGACAGTATTACACTTCATTTTCATCTGCATTGTACATAATGCAGCTTGACTGCATTATATATAATACAGTTTACCAAGAAAAGTACCTAATAAAAATAATTGCGTAAACGAAAGCGAGACATATAATGGTTTCTATTCCGGAGAGGAGCATATGACTTACACCAGATTCAGGTGAAAAACATTTTACCATTTGCCTCTCATGTAGACATACGACTTTGTAGGTACGTGTGGCAGGTATCCAACGGAAAAACAACAACTATCCCAGTTAATGCCGCACTCATGACTCACGGTGTAACAGAATCAATTCCTTTTAATATTTGGCTTGACTTTAAAAAAGACAAACTGTCAAATACAATAAAATTTTCAGTGACATAAAAAAGAAAAACACCGATAAACTTAGTATACTCAAATATAATTCAAAATCAGATATTGGATACAAAATTTATCAGATATTATTATACCAGAAGATGTAAAACATTTTCTCGCCTCAGGTTTCAATTTCAGCTCGCCACCAATTACCGTAGAGGTGAATATACCAAATTCTCTCTCAGATATTGAGAACCTGATAACTTGGTTCTGTGATACCAAAACATTTTTTTCAGAGCGAAAATAATAAATATTGTAACTTACTTTTTCCAGAAACCTCATGATAAAAAAAAAATATCTCAATTTCCTATTTGAAAAAATAATTTAAGAATCATCCATTATTGATAAAAGCAACATGACGGTGATTATGAAAAAATCTCTCATTGTATAGAATAGGAAGATAGGAAATACTCTGCAGAAGAACGAAACACACGCCTGAAATCCAAGAGGACTAGAGAAGAACAAGTTAATGAATCAAACAAAAAAAAATAAGACTTCGTAGTAATTTATCGTAAATTATATATCTGTTCTACCTAGAAATATATGGCAATTGTTTTACATATTTCTCTTGTATATAATTTATAATCATTTGAGACAGCATTTTTCAATTTTGTTCATCTGAATGTGAGGTCTCTGTTCACTGGACTTGACTTTTCTTTAAAATCTTTAAATCCATATCTGCCGTCTAAGTGAAACATGGCTTAACTCAGATATCGATCCTGAAACTGTGGCTATTCAATCTTATCATATTGTCAGATCCGATAGAGATGGGAGGGGGCGGCGTAGCTATGGAACAGCTCTGGATCTCAGTAAACTCGGCGGGGAAAAACTTTTGTTTTGGAATATTATATCGTCCACCCAAGTTTAATATTTTAACGTGCCTCAATGAATCAGAAGAAACGGTTTTTAATCATTTACCTGCGAGTGACTAAAGAGTGACAAAAAGAATAACTTCAAGTGGATTTTTTATCGCGATTTTTCTAATTTTGATAAAGATTGCTTTTTAACTGATCTTACATCAGTTGACTGGGATGAAATATACAGGTTGGATAACGTTGACGACATGGTAAGAACATTCAACAATAATCTCATTACTCTATTTGATCTCCATGCTCCTTTTCGAAATATCAGAGTTACCAATCCACCCGCACCTTGGTTGACTGCAACATCTGTCAGATGATATCTTTAAGGGACCGCGCATTTAAAACATATAAGCAAACTTAAACCATTGTAGCATAGGATAGCTATAAAGAACTGAGGAACTTTACGACATCTGCCATTCGTCGGGAG
>WOGN01007654.1:0-11720 GCA_015342105.1 Leptinotarsa texana | reverse complement strand
TCGGGGAAGAACAAAGTTGCTGCAACAAATATGCTTGCCGTTCCATCTTACTCTACTCGTTTGTAGTAGTGAAGTGGATTCGGGAGGAGCTGCATCAACTCGACGTAAAGACCCGCAAAATGATACAGCTCTATAGGAGTTTGCATCACAAATCGTCCGTTCCACGGTTGTACTTCCCTCGACAACAGGGAGGCCGTGGACTTTTGAGTTTGGAGTGTCTACATGATAGAATGGTACTGGATACAGCCTGTGAAGTTGTCAGGAGTTCGTATCCCCTTCTCTGCATGGTCCGTGACCATGAAAGAGCAGGAATTGGAGCATTTCTCTTTGGAGCAGTTGCCCGAGCAGGTGATGAACTCTGTATAGTTTTCGACACTGAACGAGATGAACACAACTCTGTCACCATGTTGGAACCTGTTCAGCAAGAAGCTCAGATAAAGGCCGCAGAGATCACCGTACTTCTGCGGAAACACAAGGAGAAGCCAATGCATGGGGTCTCCTTCAATAACATTGGAGACCTCAGCTCATCAAAGCGTCTGATCTTCTTTTTTCTCAGGTTGAGTGGGAAATTGAGAGGTTAGTTAAGGCTTGCTAGAATGGTGTCTTCAAGACCTTGGTCTACCGCAGTCGCGTGATGGGTATAGAGGTTCCTGACACAAGGTGCCAGGCCTGCCGCGAGGCGCCCGAGACCCTAATGCATCGACATAACGCGACCCTAAGAGTGCTATATTAACATCTACGGCACTCTTACGATATTGACGGTGTTGCCCTATGCTCCGGGGGATATTGAATCCGTTGTGGGAAACAAGAAATACCGAATTTATTGGAACTATTCATTCCCCACCCTCAGGTTCATACAAGGTAATAAGCCTGATGTCGTCCTTCACGACCACCAGAGCAAAACGATATTTTTCGTGGAGTTTTCAGCTCCTGGCGAGACGAATATCATCAGATAAAATATCGAGATTTTCTCTTCCAACTCCGCAGACTCTATCCAGAACACTCTGTCAAGATGGTTGTTCTGATTATTGGAGTCCTTGGAGGAATGATGTCCTCTCTACCCTCGAATCTTAAAATCATACCGGCTTGCCGCACTAAGGCAGAAATCTTAGCCGCACAGATGCAGAATGCTGTCATTCTGGGCTCACTGCGCTTGCTCAGGACCCAATGACCACTCCCCACACCTCACGGTGTGGGGAGTGGTCATTGGTTGATAATGTTGGCGCGCCCTCCCGAACAGGGACAGGGCCTGACCAGCGCACACTACGGTGAAAAAAAACGAAGTACTGAATTCTATTGTTTGTGAGAGAGAAATAATATAAAAATACAAATAACAATGAAATACAAGTAACAATACAGATATGAGTACATATATCAACAATAAAAATGTGTATAAAGATGAAATATAAACTGTAAATGGAATAGTATGACAATATATAATGTAAGATAAAATAATAATTAATAAAGTTTATTATAGGATTTTCACTATAAAGGGTTTTACAAAAACCGCGATAGGTGTTTCTCCATACAATAGCTTCCTCAAGTGTAAACTAAAACTTAAAATATGAGATACAATGTTTGTCAATATGAGAAAAAAACATGAAGTAATACAAAGACATTGATTAGTATATGTAAACATACTTTCCTAACTAGCAGATGCAGCACACAATGAAATCATGAGATGAAGTTATAGAATGAAATCAATTTGGTTGATATGAAAGTTACCAAATGTCCAATAGTTTGAAAGTTTCAGCGGTTGAAAATTAAAATTATGAGCATTTTGACCTATGTTTTCAATTATATTGCTCATTTCTATAATTTAGAAAATATGATTCATTTGTAGCAGAGATTTGGGCCCTAAATAACAAGAGTTCTTCTGTCTTATTGACTTTTTTGCAAAAGATAATGAAATGGCTTGGTTGTATCGTATGGAATAGTTATGACAGGAGTATATCAGAATATATTTGTTTTTATATTGTACGATTATACAACTCTCCAGGGTCACAGATTTCCGACTCGGCATTTGAAGGGTATTGGGGTAGTCAAAGTTTTTTCTAGGACGCATCTGAGGAACTGTTTTTAAATTACTTCAAGAGCATTTAAGTTAGTTTTGGAGACTCCACCCCAACCAGTTATTTCATAATTTATATGGGCTTCCACCAAACTTTCATAGAGTTTTATTCTCTGCTTTATGTCGAGAATGTTAGTAACCTTCAGAGTTCAAATATATTATGGATCACACTGGAACAAAATGTGTTCCTTCGAATTTACGTCCTTATGTTAATAATCATGTGGAACTGTATTTTATATTTCCAATTTATGCTTAATTTTTATAGAGTTTAACGTTTGTATAGCAATATAAATTCATCTGGGTTCAGTAAATATTTTTCTACATTCCTCAAATATCAATTTTATGGATAAGCTCCCTCCATACGGATACTAAAGAAAATCGCGAATGATGATTTTATTAGAATCAGGTACAGTAAATTGTTTTTTATGTAACTGAAATGGAAAAGTGACTCAAAGAGGAAAGAAATCAATTGAGCTGTGAATCGTAATGATTTTTAATGATAATGGATATTATTTTGATGGTAAACCCAGTGACAAAGCTAATGCAGGAATATTTATTCAAGTTATAGTCGCTCTAGAAAAGTCAATCAATCAACTGCATCCATTTAAAACTGTAACAAATCCTTTTGTTCGTACCACTTCATAAAAGTCCTTGCCTGCACAAAGTTTTATTTTGTAATCATAAGCAATTACGAATTATATGACTAGTCTCCCGCACATTTTTGCCTGAAACCATTGATTGATTTTATCAATTTAATATCTATAATTACATATAAATCGATGAAAAAAATACCTAATGAAACCCTGAATTTTCAATTATTCGCAAGGAATAATAAATCATAAAATTACCAGTAATGCCAACTGTGGGAATAGAAGGATACATGTGCATAAATCCATAATTTAAATAAGCAAGGGCGTGGTCGGTCCGTGGGTGGTAATAAAATAATGATAAAAACTAGTTTCATATAACAATTATTTTTATTCGAACGGAATAATAGGATAATCGTCAGTTTCCTTAAGCGTATTTCACATTGTAGTTACCGGATCGGAATTACTCGCTTTCCGTCGTGATTTATTATTTTATCAGCCTTGACCTTGAAGTTTGTTAAAGAAATTGAAGAAAATATATTGAGTGTTTGTAAGAGGGACGAATAAGGCACATTTCAGCTGAAATAGATTTGACGGCATAAGTGTCACCCTTATCCTTTCATAGTTATGAAACTTTTACTGGAGTATGAATTGAAGTTATTTTCATCATCAATGAACGTTCGTAGGCACCTCATTCTCCAGTGTCGAAAGAGGCTACTTGAAATGTGAAGGGTTGCCTATAGTCGCCTAAACTCGTCTACTTCTCGTTTGAATTCAAGGTAGCTTCAAATCATGACGTGGAGCTTCATTTCTTACTAAACACGGAATACTTTCAGTTGTTACTTTCCCAGAATGGAGATATATATTTGTCATCACTAGCCTTAAACTGCGATCTATATATTGAAACATCGTCCTTGAAATGTTTAATGTAATGAGCCCGAGTCAGTCCTTGGTCTATCAGTTGACCCAAGTACTTGACACAGTTGGCAGACGATCTTCTTTTTTCATGCAGGAGTACTTGAATTGTTCAGACATAGCAACAGAGTTCAACCCTCTCAAGGCGTTTTGCATATAGTTACCTAGTTACCCCGAACTCACATATGATGATAGAGTCGTATAGAAATAGCTCCACCAGCTAGCTCTTCCTACCGATAGAAAGGAAATCTTTCAACTCTGCCTAAAATGTTTTCTATGTCAAAATGGATTGAATTTCCTGGTCGAGGCCTAGAGGCAGGCCGAAATATTTTTGCTGAAGGCTTTCGTGCAAAGTTTATCATCATCAAAAATTATATTCCAACGTGATATTAGCCATTCATCTAATTTCTCTGGGGAAACCATATATGATGAGATAACTTTGTACTAGAGTTCTCGTGGATTTTCATCACGATATAGGTTCAAACTGTCTATAATAGTTACATGCATAGACCACCATCACTTTTTGCGCCTGATACTGATTCTGTACCGATATATTTTCATCTAGTAGATCAGTACCATTTATTATTCTATTATATCGAACAATCGCCGATGGTTGACTGGTCTGTTCAATCCTGAACATCTTTTCACGTTAGTTAAAGGAGGTATTTAGACGCTGCGTTGACAATATCATCATCTAAGTACTTCACTATAATTATACATCTTCTTAATTAAAAATATGACTATATTCACCTCTCTATATTTCGTTTCAAGAAAGTCTTTCGTTGTGGTAGGGGCCGAATTTCTGGAATTTTTCGTGTACCATCAAATCCAAGTTGTTTTGGATAGAACAAAACATCTAGTCCAGTGGATAAATAGCCGGAATAGTATTCGAGTTGTGGTTTGTGAATCATATGGATTTTTGGTGTTATGTACGTACCAAATTTCTATTCGAATTCTATATCTTATTTGGATTTTTCCAGATAGACTCATCGAAATCTGAGTTCTCCTTAGGAATCCAATTCTCCATGATATTTTTTTCAGTGTATCCTTCAAGGTTCTCAGTTTCCACAACTTATCAACCCTGTAATTGATATTACTGGAATTTTAACCCAGCATCAAACCGTTATCTTCAACACCTCGACACGTGTTTAAATCACCAAGTGATCATCCTCAAGAGAAAGGTCTTTCTACTCCTTGAGGATGATTACTTGGTGATCAAAACACGTGGCGACGAAGATTATTCTTCCTCTTGAGAATGATCACTTGATAATTGAACACGTGTCGAGGTGCTAAAAATAACAGTTAAGTATTTGGATAGAACTCAAGTTATATTCATTAATACACTTTTTTCATTCAGTGGTATTTTGGGATCTGCGTCATTCAGAAATGAGGTTCAAGTGTAAGCGGGCATGTGCAATGTGAAAGATCAGGTTTGGGTAACACTCGCGAAATTACTAGGTCATCGTTTATTTAGGGTATTTTGAGTTTACCTGGTCTTTCTGTTATACAAAATGCATTTTTCGCAGTTTCAGCTCCATATTCTCTAGTTTCAGCCATAATCAACTGCTTGTTGGTATTGTTTAGTAAATGTCTTCCGTCTTTGTCAGCTAAATTCTTTTCCACGACATTCCAATCTGGAGATTCTATAATAATGTTTCCCTTATCGATATCATCGTCAAACCGAAATTTGTTTCGACATAAAATCTTCTGAATGACATAACCTATAAAATAATTGCACCTTTTAGTTGAGAGACTTCGATTTTATTGAAGGTGGGTGCAACCGTTACCATATGCTGACACTACAAACTGCAACCACATTTTTTGAAGGTTGCCGGAATTTCTCGGTCGCTACTTATGAGGTATGTGAAGCAAAACCGAATACTGTTGATAACAAATTCAAATACGTAAATTCAACTTCGGAATATTATAGAGCCTATCTTTTTCCACAATTTCCGGCATTTCCAAAATCTATGAACTAGTTTCAGATCTATCAGATAATTCAAGTAAGTATCCAATGGAAAATTATCATTCTCTGAAAATCAAAACCGTCATTGGAATTCATAAATACTGGTTCATTTGCTCCCATTTCTCTTTCATATATGAATACTTCCTTTCATGTACGAGCTCCCACGCATCTAATACTTTCGAGAACCCATACTTTGTCTTTACTATTTCGCCAATTTTGATGATTTATCATATCGAAACAATGACAGCTCCTTACGATTCGTACATAGATTATCGCTTTGGACTGTGGGTGGTCTGAGATATGATTACACAGAAAGAAAATGATTTTTTATTCTAATTTGACGTTTGATTGTCAGATGTTTCCAGTCCGTTATTCATCTCTCCGCTCAAAGACATAGTCATTTGAATTCTAATTTGTGTTTCTTGGACTATGAATAATTGCTATCGAATCGAGATCACTCATGAAGTGGTTCGATGATTTAGAAACATCCAAACATTAGTCATTGTCAGTGAGGAGTTCCCAAGGAAAAAATCAAAATCACTCTATTTTGTTCGGACTCAAAAAGTTTCAGGTAGGTTTAGGTGGTGAGCCTTTCACGTATGACTATTTACTGGAATCTTTCTGTCACGCTAAATTTTGTGATGCTTCTAAGAGAATGCTGCTGATAATTAATTTCAGCAACGACAATATCATCTTCACATAGTAGGTTTAGCTTTCTAGGTATAGTGGCTTTTTTATTGAAGAGGTGTTTCACAAAACTCCACAAGATTGTTGGATTCCCAATTCACGATCTCCTCCGGTTTACCCGGATTCCAATCACATAATCTGATCAAGGGTGTTTGCTGACAACATTTTTGAAAGGCGGGAATGATGAAACTCATTTTTATTCGTGAAGCTATGTATTGAACAGTACGTCATATTGAAAGGGAACTTTATTGGCCACCAGGCATGAAGTTCTGTTGGAACTGAAACTGGACAAGAACTCGAACAAAAGTTACTGTCACGGTATTCCAAAAGACTATATGAGGGTTAATTTTCCTCAGTACCTACCTGAATGATTTGTTCAATGTTCACCGACAGCTGAAAATATGATCACGTATGCGGACGATACAGCTATATTTTACGAAAATTCTTTCTATACCTCAGTTGACCTCTCCGATGAAGGAATGTGGCAGCAGATTTCCAGAATCTACAGAACTGGTTTTCACAAAAACTATCAACGAATAATTTTATTGCGAATGTACGCATGTAGTGTTGAAGAAAGAATTATCAAAATTCAAAAAATCGTATGAAAATACTATTAAAAAGGCAAATCAAATATAAATGATACATACTGAGAATGAAAATGAAATCATAGCAGAGTTTTATTGTGAAATTTTTCGAGATTATAAAATGCATTTTTCAAATAGAGCTTATTTCATTATTTTTCCGATTGTTTAATTATTTTTTTCTTTCTGATTTCGAAGGGTACGTAATTATATATTTTTTTGTTTTCATGAATCAGAGAGTCCTTTGCCAAAGTCTATTTCGGATTAGGGAGAATTATTTTATTTTCCGATATTTGCCTTGTAACATATTTCATTTGTGTGATTGGTTTTGGGGTATCAACTGTATTAAGGTTTTTAAATATTGAACATACATACTGTAGAATAAAAATACAGGTGAGGGTTAAAATGCTCTTGCTAATTAATAATGGTCTATAAGGTTCACGCATTCGAGCTTTGCATAGGTATCTAATTGCCCTTTTCTGTAGGACAAACACTGATTGTAATAATTGTTGACAACAAAATTCCCAAAAGGCAATTATATATTTCAAATGAGCCTCAATCATTGAGTAGTAAACCATCTTCGCTGTAGATGTGCTCAGTTCATTTGTTACAACTCTAAGTACATATTATCCTGCCGCTAATGTTTCAGTCAATTTTCTAATATCAGATCAAATTTCGGTTAGTCATCAATAGATATTTCTAGTAATTTTGAATTATTTTTTTTTCTGAAGTTTGTCCATTTGGGTTCAAATCTTCATAGAAGGTATAAAAACATAAGTAATTGGAATCACACCAATTTTTTACCATTTCAAGCTCACTTATGATAGTATATTTCAATTGCTGGACTTTTTTTCACGCCAGAGGATGGTAGTGTCATTTGCAAAAAATGTAAAATATTCTCTAATTGGAATGGAAGTCAAATCATTTGAATACAGTGGAAGAAGAATTGGACCTAGAATTGATCCTTGTGGGAAACTAGATAGGATCTCTTCACTAGATGAGGCAAACCAAGCACCTCTGAAACCATAGAAACAAAGCTTCTTCAAAAGGAGACTAAGATTTACGCAATTGAAGGTGTTTGAAAAGTGACAAAACACAGCTTCTGCAGTTTTCCTATTGTTAAGGTTATTTGAAACCATTGGCAGTTCACTGTTGGGGGTGACAGTGTTCCATGTAAGTGCAATTTTACCTTTCGTATACTATAATGTGTGGCAATTCTGTGAATAATATCTGACCCAATTCTATAGTGGATGTTTGAAAAACGAATTGAATCGAAAGTAGTGTTTTTATATAATCCAATGTTCTCATAAACTGGTTTCAAAAGAATTGTTTCTTCCGTGTAATTTATAGTTTATATGAGAATTGTTTTTTAAAGAAGACTTTTTTCAGTACATGTTTGAAAATTACTTCTTTGCATGATCTACAAATTTTTGTGGAGAGTTTTTCAAGTAATGTATCAAACTAACAATGTGGTGAAAATAGTAAATTTGAATTACCTGACATAACTGTTCATATTCAGGTGAACTATTTTCCCAGTAACTTCGCGAATCAACTATAAATACCCCACGCTGAATACTAAAGGATAGTACATTCCAGTTGATGATAGAGTTGAGAGAAAAAACATTTTCCATGACGCATTGCATTACAGAAAATGAACTTCGCTTTTTATTACACTTGCTAGTTTTAATATATAAGTTATGTCGAGTTTTTTATTCATGAACTGATAAAGACGACATTTTTTATCATTTTCATATGCTATGAATATCTGTACATTCAAAATACTCTGCCTCTTATGAATAATAGTAATAAAATACATTGCCAATACCTAGTAAAAAATGGGGCGGTGCAAATAAAAAAACTATGATATTCTTACATCCTGAAAGAATTTTCACAGAAAAGGTAATTTCAGTGCAAATGAATAATGATTTCTGCTAAGACAGAGTCAGTGATTTGGTTGATACAAGAGATGCAAAGCAAGGAGAAAAAAAACTTGTGAAATTTGTACATGCCTACAGTGAAATATACAATGAAGTTGATGCAATTCACAAGTTACACATCTAGAAAAAAGTTATGAACTCGACGTACACATCCATTTCATAGTTGAGATCACAGTGAATAATATAGTGTTCAAGGGATCTATCAGGCAATGGATATTAATCCGAAGTGTATCACATGGAATCTGTCAATATATACTCACAAATATTTTACTCTTTCCTCTGTTTTCATTTCTAAATATTTTTCATAGATATGAATTGTTAGTGATTCGAAAGTTAAACTTAAAGATCAAAATCCTGTTCTACTTTTTCCTTCAAGTCTTTCCACGTTTCCGAACGATATCGCCAGCAGAGCTGCACATGGTACTAGAATTGTTTAAGGTGATTATTTCAATAATATAAATAATGAAGAGTATGGGTCCTAAAACTGTCCCTCGTGTTACTTCATATTCCATAGTTTCTTTATCTCTTGAGTTTTCTTTTACTTCCACGTATTGTTTTCTGTCCTTCAATTGATTCGTGTGCTTTGCTTCTGAATCCCGAATCAAAAATTGTGTTCAACAGTATATTTATGAACGGAACGTATATTTTAATTGATATCAAACGATGCTTTCATCTTATAAATTTTTATTCCAACAACGAGTCAAAACTAGAAATTCTGGCCCTTAGCAGTACCAGAAAAGGAAACTTACAAGCCTCTGAAATTCTAGGCCAACAAGTAGCACCAAGTCAGCTAAGTGATCCATTTCCATAACAGAGCTGGAAACTAGTTTAACTTAATGTAAGCCTAGTTATTAAAAACATGTTATCTACGAATGATAATTATACTCTTTTTTGCAATTCCTGGTGCTCTTAATTGATATCATTTCAATCATAACATATACATATAATCATAACTTGTATGGCATTCAACATGAAGTACAAATATTTCTATTCCTCGCATATGTCTTTGAGTAGACCGCCATTAGTAATTTGATAATCTACTCGCTGTTTGCCGATAAGTTCCCAAATAAATGAAGTCATTCAATGTTTATCTAATTCGTTAACCTACTGAGTTTAATTTCACCATGTTTACTGGACGAAGTGAAAAGTGAATAATATCTTTAACAATTCAGCTTTCAGAATTGTGAAAATTTTGTTGTTGGTTCTCGTAAGTTTTCCTAATATTTCAAAAGAATATAACTCTAGTAGTTCAACTAATATATATCGTCGAAAATATTTTTGGAAATATTTGGGTTGCAGTCTTTATGACCTGATTGAAACAATTTCTTACTTTCAGGTGACCTTTCGAAAAGTATTTCTATAAAATATAAGATGGTAACTATATAAGAATATTCAATATAATTATGTACCTACAAATATGAGATGAACATGAAATCAAATCAATAAAAAAAAGGTTCACACAAAATAACAGAACTGAATTGACATGGACATAATTTTCTCAATTATACATAGTGACATGCTGAAATAATCAAATATCATATTTTTATTTTCATTTCGGTTCGAAATCGATGAACTGAAACTGGAATTTCAGTGACGGCGAATGTTTGACCTATGTACGAATTAATTGAACCTCATTATCTTTTTATTATTCTGTTCTGTCTCACATACCTGATTGTAATCATTGTAATAAAAGCTAGAGCATGTTATCTATCTATTTTGTGTTGTTCGAATGTCAAACTAATTGGTTCAATGGGTTTGTTTAACGCATGAACTGTGGTTTGTGGAATGATAATGATTGAAAAATAATTGGGAGAATGATAATCAATGAAGAATTACCACCAAAAATATTCGAGCCACTGCACTAGACAGAATTTGGTGGTTGGAAACAGAAATTTTCTCTCAAAACTTTCAGAGAGTCACTTTCGATTATATTCCTATTTTTTACCTTAATTAAAATTGACAGGTGAAATCATTACATCCGATGTTTACGATATAAACAACTCATTATATTGAAGTGGACAATAATAGAATTATTATTAGTTATTTATCACTGTTGAACATACATAAGGCGGTTAACTTTACTTTGACCTTCGATGGAGGTCATGGAATATATGAAGGTTAAACAAGTTTCTTCTCAAATTCAGAACTTTGATTCTGATATACATTGATATACTACTGATATAAATTGAATTTCTTTTACGAAAATATACACAGGGCATTACTCGCCTCCTTGATGGGTCGGGACTTGAGCAATGCTTACCTTCAATGTAGGAGCTGGATCAAACCTCCATTAAAAGTAGAAATATGAAAGTTGGAAATTTTGCCACAACTCGCAAAAAGCAATCAATCTGTTTCGACCCCCTCAGGACATTAGGACGCTTCAATTATTACTACTGAATAATGCTAATACCAATTAATACTACTGATCTTTTGGAAAACTTTGACAAACAATCTTCGCATAGATAGTATAGGGCCTACAAAAGTCAAACGAGGTAATTTAAAAAAAAAACAGTGTATTCTGGGTATGACTCGCTCACAGCTAAGATATTATCTTGCGCAATGTATCTGGAAATAGTCATAAATTTTTGTTTCGGTTTTTTTGGTTTCGTTTTCCTCTTTTGTCACTCTAAGGCCCCCTTGGAACCATCGCACTATGTCAATGCTTTATCTTTGGTATTGAAAAGAAAATTGGATTACCTGGCATGTGAGCAGAATTCCACTTCCACATTGTTTTTTCTGAAAAATTCCACAATTGTTTCTGTCCCTTTACCGAAAAATATGCTTTCAGCAAGTATGCTGAAAGATTGCGGTCAATGGTTGAAAACCCCTTTGATACTTTTTGTATCAAGATGGAGTAGTAGAAAGCCAAAAACTTTCTTTCCCAAAAATTAATCACTCCTAAAAAATATAACCCCTTCAAACCTTTGATACACATTTACAATTTATTTATCGAATCTAATTCATTTCCGACTATGT
>WOGN01007653.1:0-11721 GCA_015342105.1 Leptinotarsa texana | reverse complement strand
TAGTTTGTGAAACGATTTCCATATAAATCGAAGATGGCAAATATATTAGACTTTATGCTATTAGAATACCAGGAAACATTCAAAACCCAATTTCTCGCGGCCGCAGTTGCCTAGGGAAGTTGAATATTAATCTCACAATAATATAAAGAAGAACTACAATAATGAAATAATCAACAATAATCATCATAATATTTATTTCATAACAATAAATATATTTTTTGTATTTCGTATTTCAGGATTATCAAAATATTCAATTGGTATTGATAACCTTTGATACTCTAGGAACGGAAAATAAATTATTCTTTATATTTATTTTACTTTTTTTCCATTACTGATTCTTTCAAATAAAATTTATTTATTCTCATATTCCAATGAAACTATAATTTTCATATGTAGCAGGTGGTTGCCGACGGCTTGAAGAGAAAAGTTGAAGCCCAAGAAAATTGTGTTGAAAAATAAATCACAAGTAACTTTCAGCTCATTCAATAATGCAACAATGAAGTTTCCCAACTTCGATGGGTGTGCTGGTCTATTTTCCGCAGATAGTCCGAAATGAAGGCGACAATTGAAAGAAGAAAAAGCAACAGCTCTCATATCGGCGTCACGAGAAAAGATTGTAGAAATTTTGCGAACATTTCTTTTGACAAGCAGAAAAATTGTGAAAGGGGTTTTGCAACTTTGTAGACCTGTTACGAAAGTCGGCACCTTGAAAAAATCTATCAGAATCAAATGGCAGTAAAGAAGAGAACGACACGCTGCAAAAATTCTAGACTCATATACAGAATGAACCGGATTTTATCCGAATCGAAACATTACCAACAGCATTCAGATGGGAATGATACAGATGTCGACGTCTTCTGTTGACGTCGTTCCCAACCTCAGTGCACCATAAAAGGAAGATCCAGTATTGGAAATAGGCTGAAAATGGCTTGAAAAAGTAAAGACTGAGCTGGCAGATGATCTCGCGAATTAAGTAGCTTTATTGAGTTGAACGTCACCAAGAAAATGAATGGTCTATGGTATAGGATCTATCCATCCATGGTCCAAGTTTTCCACATAGAGAGACTGAGTCAGTGAATTGATGGATGTAGACGTTACATACTGTGTTAATACAATCTCTTTCGAACACTTCATTTTGAGAAAAGGTATAACGTTCCTGTATTTTCGAGATGGTGTCAGAAGCGTGATATTTTGTCATGAGTAAACACTTCCCGATGACCAAACAGAAAGGGTGCAGCTTAAAGAATCCTTACTAGGGTTTCATACTAGAATAATAGGTTAGTAGTAGTAAAATTTCACGACAATCGCGTTATTGATGTTCTTTGTGCGCATGTCCACTCTCGGCACTTACGTTACGGAGCATCGCGCAAACTACAACGACGTCTGTATAGGATAGTTGTCGTCGCGACGCCAGTGCCGTAACGTGTTCCCGTTGAATGATGTTTTCTTGAATTTGTTCAGTGTTTACATCGGTTTTTCGGGAAAAGTAAGTTTCAGAATTCGAAGTGTTAATATAGATTTTTTTTACTACAGAATAGTTGTATTTGCATATAGTACCAATATTTATGATCCATTCACTATATATTTGATTTTTTTGTGATATTTTATTATTGCATAAATTATTTTCAGAATTTTATTTTGGTTCATTTGTAAAAACAACGTTGACAAACGTTGATCATACTTGTCTCGTGAAAATACGCTCTACTGAAATACAGGTTGAGTATTCGAATAGACTTTGCGAAGAGTAAATATAGGACAATTATAAAAAATCCATAAAATTCCCAAAGAATTTTCTTCTTCAATGGAAGTAGGTTCAAACTACTTCACTTTGAGAATATTAAGTTTACTACATATTCAATTAGAAAGGTAAATACTAGATCTATTTCATATTGACTATTTATTACTCATTTTCGAAACGTCAGAAATTCGAAATATGAAATAATATCCGTTAGATCTTTATTGGAATTTGAAAAAACCATTCAATAAAGTTTTCTAATTCATATTGTAACGAAACATTTGAGGAAAATTTTGTTTGAAAAAATATTTGAAAAATTATTATTTCGAATTGACAACACTATCCTTCGTAAATTGAATCTCCAACTCACAAAATAATCTCGAAAATCAAATTATCTAAAAGAACAATTCGTTCATAATTTGATTTACAGCCAGTCTCCAAGTATGCTCTTCATTTTTGAAATTTCGAAAATATTGTTATTTTGTTTAATATTCCCTAAAGCTAGACTATATTTTCGTTGGAAATAGTATTCTCAATGACTTGAAGGAATTTGATATCAAATAGAAAGTTCTATGTGCAGAAAATCCTGTAGGCATCGAAATGGTAACCGAACACAATGCGAATAAAAAAATATCTATTTGGATCTAAACAGCTAAATTCATTTCAATAGTAATGAAAAAAAATAAACGAAACTATTTCTAAAATAACTTTCTCAAAATAGGTTTCTTTTTGTGAGGGTATTCGATTTTCAATAAAGTGAATATCTCATAATATACTATTTATATAATTATTATGAATAAACGGCTTTCTTCATTCAAATATCGTTTGAACGATTCCACTATGTCTGGCATTGTTTTTGGTAGCGTTGGATACGACAAATGCGTCACATGTTCATGGTAAAATATAAGTAAAGGTATTATCCATAAACAACATATGAATCGAAAATCCTTCACGAATATAACTCAACTGGGCAAAAATATTTACAGGTCTCAAAAATGACAAACAAAAATGACATAACATTTTTTTGCACACCAGCTATCTTTCTTCAGGATTGGCAAATTCATAAAAATAAACCCTTGCGGGTTGCGGTGGAAGATCGAATGAACCCACTCACTTTGAACCTAACCTAACCTAAACTACTTCTTTGCATGATCTACACATCTATTTGCATAGGATTACTTCTTTTGAAATTCATTGCTTCCTTCCTCTCTTCAAAAGATTCCCACATTTTTTGTTATCAATATCAAGTAGCAGATAGCCAAAAACTTTCTGAAGTAGCAGACAGCCAAAAATTTTCTTTCCGAAAAAATAATCACTTCTCAAAATATAACCCTTTCAATTTAAATTATGTTAATTTTTTGTACCCTTTATAGAAGTTTATCATTATGGGCTAGTTTGTTCTCAACTTGGACCTTTTCCTAAATTTTATAACCGAAACTGGAAAATATCACTCAGTACTGCGAAATTCCTTTGAATCAAAATCCAGCAGAGTGTTCTACTTTAAACCTTTTTCGTATAGGACCAGAAGAGATCAAAACTTCAAAATATTTCAAGTTTTCCTCATCATTCTCATTCTGACAATTTTTTGTGATTTTTGTTCTATATATAATGGTGTTGGTCGAACTTGATTGAAATCCATAACAGATTAAAGTAACACTTTATTGTGAAATTTTCACTAAACACTTTACAAAACCGCAACACATATTTTATTATACAATAGCTTCTTCAAGCATGTTAAGTGTATGATAAATAACGTTTGTGTAAAGGATTTGGTACGCATCACATATTCATTATTTGTTCGTTTTATACTACTGAAATTAACTGTAACAATACGTTACATGGACTCATACATATATTATTAGCTGACCTGTCAAATTTTGTTCTGCTATATAAATTATTTCTATAGGGTATCAATTTTGATGCCGAATCAAAAAAAATTACTACATAAAAAATTCGTCAAAAATATTTTCCTGGATAGTGAAACGCCAATCATCCTGCGGTATGAAATAAACGACCTATTTTTATACCTACCAAATTTAGAAAAAAAATTAATAGAAATCGGTTGAGCTGTTTCGTAGGAGTGCGACCACAAACACCATTACACAAGATTTTCATATATTATATTTGCTATGGAGCTAGGTTTCGGATTCAACCTCGATATCATTAGCAAACATCAATTTAAGTATGCTGATCGTCTTTTTTCACAAAATCTGATAGCATAATGGCACTAATACCGTAATGGAAAAGGAATACAGAGATTTTGGTAATATGAGGAATAATTTAACAAGGGATCATCCTGGAATTTCAACAGAAACATCAATTATTGTTTTACTTTGTATTCAGAAATAATATTTTTCTACTATCTATGAATCCTACAGAGTAGGAATTTGTAAAAGTATCATGATACGAGTAATAGTTATTACCGTGAATGATTACATACAGTAATGATCACTTTTTGCTAGTAAAATATGATTTTGATATGAATCATAACAGGAATATTTCGAAATGAGATTCAAAAATAGTTCCTATTGTCATTGTTAAAACAGATAGGCTAAGTTTTTAACATAAGACCACTACTGGAAAACTAAATTCACAAATTGGTGCGACTTAAAGCTAAAATATCGTTCTAAGTGTTGTGTCACTTCGAGAAGATTCCTATCGGCTTCCATATACTTCCATTAGGATATATAAACACCCCTAACAGGCAGATGGGGCAACTCTAGTAAAAGTGCGGTATGAAGTATCGTCTAATCGGGCGATGAACATTTGATTATTAGTCTGAAACTTATGATTCACTGTTTGGAACCTTTGGTGTAGTAATGAATATTACAGGAGTTTTTTTCCAACACCAAATCGTTATTTTTTTTAAACCTCGACACGTGTTTCGATCACCAAGTGATCATCTTCAAAGATGAAGATCAAAACTTTAATCTTCTTCTTTCAAGATGATCACTTGGTGATCGAAACACGTGTAGAGGTTTAAAAATAACGATTTGGTGGTGGAAAAAACTCCAGTAATATTTATTAGTCTGAAATTTCAGTTAAAATATATGTGTTGTACTGCACGTGTAACAGTGATGTACAGTCTAGTTAATTATTGTCGTGCCCACTGGAAAAACGTAAGAAAATTTCTTAGGCTGACTTTTGATTACCAATCACTGTGAAGTTATGATTTTGCTTATTAGCGATTGGCCTTGGACGAGTATTTGAAGGTGTGAGTTACGGATAATGTTGTCTATTCACCCAACAAGAAACGGCCACATAATTGACATTTTTTTCAATAATCATAAAAAAATATTTATTTATGTTATACCTAGTTTGTGAAAGTTTCTGACCAATGTTTTATTATCTAGAATTGATATGAACTTCTTGAAAATTGAACCCATTTTAACAGCTGGCAATATTATGAAATTCGTTCTTATGATATCGTCATAATATTGACTAACAGTTGTAGTTCAGACTTCCTTTGCCTGAAAATATTGCGATGAGATGTGTAAAGTAAATTGTTAAAATATTGGGATGTGTTGATATTGAAAGCAAATGACGTGAAAGTTCTGAGGAGATGTATTGTTTCATAAAAGAGAGTATTATTGATTTCAGATATGAAGGCAGTTGTAATTTTTGATTCAATTTTTTGTTTTTCTTTGTAACTCGGTCATTTATTTCTATATCGACATGCAATAATCTTCGTTTCATGCACGTTAGCTTCTGTATGACTCCTTCACTTTACTCGCATTTTTTCATCAACACATCGTAATAATTCGGTATTACAATCATAGGAGTTTTCATAAGAAACGTATGTAATCTCTTCCAATCAGACTATTAAATGATTAGGTAAATTAACGTTCTACAGGTTTTACAGATAACTCCATTTTTTTAATTAAAGATTCAACGTTGAATATTGTTAAGTCAGCGTGCAGAATTCACCCCTTGAAAAGAGCTAACACAGCTCTTTCGCCAGGCTGTGGGGAGTCAGCCGTGGCATTCTAACTGATCAAAGAGAGGAAATCGACGTGAAAGTAACTTCCATGTACGTGTAGGGTTTCACAATTCCAATCTTCTACAAGAATTGTCCATAATCCCGGTGGTCCTGAAATAAGAAGCTGTTTTTTGAAGTATTGTTATTTCGACAGTGGATTTTCAAATGTATATTCCTGAAATATCCAGAGGTCTGTAGAAACTTCAAGTTGATACCATGGAAATGTTTGATAACTTTCAAACTATTTCACAGTGCGGACAAAAATAGACCTCTCCTCTTATCTTTCGAACGTGGCAAGCTATCAGAGTCGTATATATTTTTCGTAATTGAGAATAGTTTTCAATTTTTTTTTAATGACAAAACACTACACTACACTTCACTACAGAAACATCCTAGAAGCGCTCTGAGAGCGGTGCCTGTGAGAAAGTAGCGATTGACGTGTTGGATTTCAATTAGTGAATAAGGATATTCCTTAATTGGAAAAACTATGATTGAATGAAGTATCACATGGAGGAAGGAATACATATTTTACAAAAACAACATAAACAAATATCTTCTTGAAAACTATTTTCACATCCTCATTTGTCTACATTTCGTTCAGCAACTCAATGCCTCTAACTCCAAACCTCGACACGTGTTTCGATCACCAAGTGATCATCCTCAAGGGGAATATTAAACTAAATATACGTACAATGTTATCCTTATTCAAAAAATATAAACTTCTGCTAGGTATCTGCGTTTTAAGTGTTTAAAATTGATTTCACAATGTTGCCTTATTTACTAATCTGGAATTGATTTTATAATGTGTCCTTATCTAAGTCTGATGACTAAAATATTATTTCAACAAGCTATATTATACTATTAGGTATCGGTCCACCATAGTTATTCATAATATCATTATTATGTTTACTTATTTCTATACTCTCGTATGAATCTAGATGCCTATTGTTAACGTGCCTAGCTAATATTGATGAATTAAAAACTATGAAATGGTTTTGTTACAGAATATGATAGGCGACTGCTAATTTTTCTGGTCTTCCATATTTTTGTATCTAATTTTAATACATCTTTTATCTGTCCATAATATTTTGCATCGAAGTCATCACATTTTATTTCGTGAATTCCATACTTTTCCGAATTCTGGACTTAAATTAGTGAGGCAAGTCAACAACAACTGGCAAATAGATGTCTACAAAAGTGTAGAAATAAGTAAACATAATAATATTATAAATAACGATGGTAGACCAATACCTAATAGTATACTATACAGCTTGTTGAAATGATATTTTAAAGATCAGACTTGCCTGACTATTACATTAGGACACATTAGCAGAGGTATCTATGGTGTGAATAAGGATAACATTGTACTTAAATTTAGTTCAATCTTCCTCTTGAAGATGATCACTTGGTGATAGAAACACGTGTTGAGGTGTTCAAATAACGGTTTGGTGTTGGGATAAAACTCTAATATTCATTACCACACCAAAAGTTCCAAACAGTGCATCACAAATTATCCTTAGGAATATACCTAATCAAAGGTATCACCAATATCACACATTAGTAACTTAATTGATCACATAGTTATCTGTTAAAATCTGTAACAGATGATTTGGCCAAGATATTCGAATAGAAGGTAAAAATTAGAAAAAAAATCCTTGCAAAGTATAATAAGTTGTTGGTATACAGTCATGTTGCTTGTCTGAAAGTGAGCGACTTTCATATGGTTTGAGACATGCAAAACCAAAAGTGAGTTGAAATAATAGTATGTACTGAAAGTTATATTTCTCAAACAGGATATTTTATACAGAGCTATCAACTTGGTAAACTTCTAATATCAAAATATTGATTTTTTGTAATGAAATACCCAGTATGTTATGTCACCATGTTATATCATAACATGGTGATAGAACTATTTCATCCCTACAAATTCAGATAAGATGAAATAGTCCCTAAAAGTGAAACTTCTTGAGAAATTTATAATTCAATTTTCAATTTGTCAAAAATTGTCATTCTATTTACGTATAGGCCACTTAGTTACTGTTACTGAAATTTAACACAATTGCAATGTCAAATTCAAAACTGAAAATTAGTTGAGAAAAGCCTGGGAAACATGTTTTCGTTGAAGTATTTAGGATCAGATAGCCGAGAGATTACAAGTATCGTTTCAGTCAATCTGCCGGTCGTATGAGTTCGAAGTTCGCACAAGTTCCGACTTCTGGGGGCTGTATGTTCATAAGGAGACGACAGCTGGTAAACGGAAAACACTTCTTTTTTTTTATTTTTTAAGTTATGACAGTAAATAATTGAAACGATAGAAAAATATTAGAAATTTATAACCACTGGTCAAAGTGACCACAATAAAGTATTCGGTTTTTAAATTCTTCATCAACCCGCCTCAACATTGGTTCCTGGAATATTTCGGAATTTGTCTTCATTTCTATTTTTCATATCCTTCTTTGTAGACGGGAGTGATTATAAACTTGACCATTGACGTAGCCTCACATAAAAAAATTCATTTTTCCCGATCCATCTTCTCGAAACTGCAGTGCCTAAATAATTATTAACAGGAACAGTGGTGAATGAGAAAATGTTATTTGTGGTAACTGGTTTTCCAAGAAATCGAATCGATGTAAATCAAGCCATTAACTTTTCCCACTAGGAAATATGGCCTAACGATGAGATTTCCAATTATGTCGTCACATACATTTAGGGACCACTTCATCTGACTAGTGGTTATCTGTTGAATAATAATGGAAATTATGTCTATTTACAAACCTATTTTTATGAAATGTTGCCTCATAAAAAAATTGAACATATTTAAAAAAAATCTGTCTTTGTAACAACTGTTGATGAGCCCATTCACAAAATGTTACTCTTTTCTCATCATCCTCTAATAATTCTTGATGTAAAACGGTACGGATGAAACTTATTTTTTTTCGAATTCGAAGAGGCAAATTTTCAAACGCTTCTTTTCTAGGTTGTCGCCTGGCTGGATATCGTTCATTATATATTCTGGTCGCTAATGAACAGTTTTTATCACTTGCCCCCAGTACAAAAATCATATCGGTCAATTCTTCGGTGGAGAAATTTATTTCAAATGCTATTAGAGTACAAGCAACCGGTTAGTATTATTTTAGCACTGTAGATACTCGTATAATGGAGCGTTTTGTACGGAGCATAACCCATGGAAAACTGTTAGTTCTTGAATTGTGTGAATATTAAATTGATGAACACGCAGTTTTAGTGAAAATGAAATGAAATTGCAAATTTCACAAAATCTGTCAATTTTGGGGGCTAAGACATATCAACCAAAATTGAAGGAATAAAGTAGTTCTTCAAAATGGTAGAATAATATACTGGTTGTTTCATTTGGAAAATCTTCTTTGATATTTTGATGCCTCTGTATAAATAAAATCTCCTGTTTGAGAAATGTAATTTTCAGCCCGTATCAACATTTCATCTCAATCTTGGTAGTGCGTGTCCCAAATATTTTTGCTTAAATTCTATTCATAAAGTTTTTATGATGACTTCGAAGGAACACTCTGTACATCCAAGATACAACAAAGCAAATCATATGACTTTTATCTGAAACATTTTATCATACTCCTCATTATAGGCAAGATACTGTACTTCCTCACAATAATGGGCCAGCCTGTGTGTGAAAAATTTATTCTATTCATATGATTTCCAAAATCATTCGAAAGAAGTAGTTTCATACTTGTTTTTTCTTGTTACTTTTTGAGTTGGTTTTGCTGAGTGTAAGTATCTACATACATAAGAGAAATCTGGAGAGTCGTATGTGGTAAATTTAACTTAAAATGGTGAATGTAACTTCAGAGAAACCAAACAAACTGAAACTAGAATTTGTCTATATTTGATTTTCATAATTGCCCAATGATGTCCTTGGACCTATCAACCCATAATATGTAAATGAATGTATCACAAGAAGCAATATCCATAAGGACGTTTTACACAAAGAAAGTTTTTGGTTTTGTACTACTCCTTCTTGATACAAAAAATGTGAGAATCTTCCAAAGAAAAGAAGGAAGCAATCAATCTTTGAAGATAGGTACATAGATGTATAGATCATGCAGAGAAGTAACTTTCAGACACAAAGTGGAAGAAAAAGCCATTTTTTGTATAATTCAGTGTTCATATAAGAGTATTTGTTTCGAAAAAATTTTTCTTTCGTGTAATTTAATATTTATATGCAACTAGCAGTTTCAGGAGAAGGCTTCCTTCCAGTTTTTGTCTATAAGTTACTTCTTTGCAAGATCTACACATCCATGTATAGAGTTACTTATTTTAAAATTGAGTACTTCCCTCCTTTCTTTGAAAGATTCCCACATTTTTTTTGTCATCAAGATGGAGTAGTAGAAAGCCAAAAACTTGTTTTTCCAAAAATTAGTGGCTCCTAAAAAATAATCCCTTCAATTCAAACTTTTCTCCATTATACTTTTTGTCAAAATTAATGGTCAGAACTATTTGATCAAAATCGACCCATAATTTTAGCAAAGTGAAATATCCAGATTTGTATTCTACGATCCAGAATATCGGTAAATGTATTTCTGGCTTTACTAAAAAAACAAATTTCAAAACAGATTTGTTGACATAATCTTCATTCGAACTTTGAAGTCACATTTTCAAACGAGAATAAAAATGAAGGAAGTGATTAGGAATCCATTGTGTTCCGTAGAAGATGCATAGAAATCACGTATTCGTCTATGATTTTCTTTCAAATTATTTGTGCATGATGAATAGCTAATGTTTTTCTAACATATTCTCTCTTTTACCGACTTATCGAGATAACAGTATTCAACGTCTGCTGAATCTTACGTACATGAATCGGGGGAAACTATTTGGAAATGAAATATTAAATTTCAGGAGTATTTTTTCAACAAGATAAATACTCTACTCAAAATAATGTGCATATGGAAAAACTGTGATTTGAAGTATCAAATCCTGTATTTGAAATTTTGATGAGAGTGCTTCAAAATCAGAACAAATATTAATGAAATATACCAAATTCATTGCAGACAGCAATAGAAAATTTTCGACAACATATGTGTAAAGAGGTCCTTGATCACTGCGTCGGTATCTGTAATTCAAGATAATTTTGTTTTATACAGGCTCCTTTTTCACCCGCGGCTGGATCACACATCTACAATATGAAACTAACCTACATACAAAATTTCAGCCTCCAAAAAATTTACCAGTATTTTATGGATTCGATACCAAAAAGGGACACAAACATATAATCTTGCATTTATAATATCACTGAAGATGTACAATGAAACAAGGCTGATTTCTTATGGTTGACGTTTCGAATAATAATTCCCAGTCCAAACCAGTTTTAATTTTCAGGGGAAAATCACTTTCACCACCTCGGTGGCGTATGATAAAATTCAAAAGGTGCTACCTTCGATACAAAACTTTCATTCGTGTCATACATTGAAACCTCTCTGTCTGCTGCAAATAGGATCTATGGATTCATTGCACAAGTTTCCCAACTACTGAGAGTTGTCGTTCGTATGGGGGCGACAGCTGATTAACGAAAAAACAGATTTTAAACAGATTGCGTGAATCTTCAGAGATTTCTCGGATCCATCTACATCGGAAACCTTTTACTATGCTTTCGATAGATCGTAATTAAAATATTCATCCATAATCTGGGATCCATCTTATCAGTTGTAAATAGAGAAAGTTGAATCAGTACAACGTCGTTTCCTAAAACGTTTCTCCTATAGATCATACAACATCTATCCACCAATTGGATTTTCCAATGATGCATCGTTAGCTAGACATATTATGAAGAGCTTGAGTTGCCGTCGTGATTGTCACTACACACTTTTTCTTTTGAAACTGAATAATAATTTAGTTATTGATTCACATATATTGCAAAATCATTTTTATCTATCAATACCATGTAAAAATATTCTGAAACGTTCACCTCTGCATAACATGTGTCAAATGCAATTCAGCAAGTTGTCAGCTCGACATTCTTACT
>WOGN01007652.1:0-11721 GCA_015342105.1 Leptinotarsa texana | reverse complement strand
TGTATGATCTACACATCCATGTATAGATTTACTTCCTTCCTTTCTTTGGAAGATTCCCTCATCCTTCTTTTTTGTATCAAGATGGAGTAGTAGAAAGCCAAAAACTTTCACTCATAAAAAATATAACCCCTTCAATTCAACTATGTATCAATTTTGAAATTCTGAATCTTCTCATTCATTGACTGTTAAGCGAAACAAAGTTCATTGGGTCCGCTAGTATATGATAAAAGTATGAGTGATCGGTGTACAAGAAAGATATTTCAGGAAAATTATTATAAGCCGTCTTTATCAACGAAATACAATGATTATGAGAATTTTTGTCTGCTATCTATGTGTTCGCGGGCGACGGTTTTTGTCAACGATGAAGTGTATTGTTGCCATCGGCGGGCGAAAATATTAAAAATTGTCGCTGTTCTATATCTGTAGAGTAAGGAGGGTGAGTGTAGGCCCACACCACTTGGGCCACATGTAGATCGTCTCAAGGAGTTTTCCGCCTAGATCATCTTCCATCCTCTTCTTCCCAGGAAGGTGGACAGATCCCTGGGAGACATCTCCTTTATATCGGTAGATGTGGGCCAAGACACGCCGAACACACACTCTCTTATTGACGATAACTCCGGACATTTGCATAGAAGATGTCTGACAGTTTCATCTTCCTGTTCACACATCCTGCATAGATGCGAGTCAACTAGCCCCATATTGTGTAATTGTTTTCTCAGTTGACAGTGGCCAGTCAGAAATTCTACTTCAAGCGTGAATTTTTCCTGGTCATTGCCACATAATTCTTTGGCTTCCCAGGGTCGCCCAGGGTGATCCTCGCAAGATTGCTTCCTTTTATTTTATCCCATCTCTTTAGGGATTGAGCATGGGTGTGACGTTTGGCTAGTTCCGCAATTATTGAAGTCATCAGGCCGTAGGTGCCACTGGGTCCTAAAAGTCTTAGTCCAGCCACTTCTTTAGCTAAAGGGTTGGCAATGCGATTACCTTCACTTCTGTCATATCCTTTTACCCACCTCAGGATAATTATTATCTATCTAGGCTTTGGCTAAATCTTAGTGGCACTCTAGTACTAGCCCTAAGGTAACACGTCTCTTCAAGGCTAATAGGGCTTGTCTGATATCAGTGCAGATTGTTATGTCTTTGCCAAAAATTCCTTTTATGTTTTATGGTTATGTCTTCTGTGGCGATGGAGATACCAGCCAGTTCTGTTTGAACCAGGCTGGTATATTTTTCCATTCCTCACTTAATCCTTACACTTAGTGATCTGGAATACACTCCACATCCTGAGCCTTCTTTGGTTTTTGAGCCGTATGTATATATGCATATTGCATTTGTAGCATCTGACTCAGAGTTCTGTTTTATTTGTATTTTGTAGCGTTTATTAAACACAAACCTGGGTTCAATTGCATCACTTTGTACTTTTGTTCACTATGTGGAAAAGGTAGACATCATTATTTTTTTCAAAGTCCACATCGGACCAAAAATCTTTAGGTATTTAAAAGACAAGGGTCTTTAGATTCAGTATCAATTTGCTCCTCCTGAAGATGCTAACCTTGTTAGCGAATCGCGCGTCGAGTGCAAGAATATCAGTTTGGTGTTAGGCTAATTGATCTCTAGAAAAAGTTCATAACTTTTACACCAAAGGTTCCAATCTCATCGTTGAAACCGATTTTTGTGAAAATCTTGGTGTTTTTCGGTACTTTCATCAATATGGCTTTCTGGAGACCTTTTGAAACAAATGATAACATTACGTGTGAGGAATCTGTGTCAATCGACAGGGATCCGGAATTTGAAAATAAATACTTTCATGTTCAAGTTCAGCGAGTAATTGTGAATATTCATGAATACTTGAAAAGAAAGAAAACTGTCACACTTCACAGAATTATTGTGAGTTGATTATGCGAGTTAACGAAACTATCTCGTTCGACAGTTTTTCGAGTAATTAAAATAGGGGATGTCATTGACCATGCAATGAAACGAAAACAAGGGAATAGAAAATTCGCAAACATGGTTCTACAGAAGAGGTGATTCGGCGAACAATTTATGGTATATACCAAAAAAATTAAGTATCAACCTCTGAAATGGTTTGGTATAAATTAGTCGACTATCCCGATTACAATTACAAATCTTTAGAAAAACTCTACGAGGTGTCTCATTGTCTTGTTGTTTCAGATATAAAACATTGAACAATCGGATGGTCATAATGGAATCGTCACGCGTTGTTCAACTCCGACAAGAATATTTGAGGCGAATGAAAAGTTACCGAGAATTCAGCAGACATATGCTCTACCTCCACGAAACTTGGTTTAAAACCCATGATGTTGTCAAATATAGTTGGGTAGACGAAACCAAGCATTGTGCTTGGGAAAAACGTGTTATATGTTTTGTGTGCTGGGAATGAAAGTGGTTTCGTACTTAACGCTTTGCTCTGTCGGCCAAAAATATAAAAGATTAGTCTACTGATTGCCACGAAGATATCACTGCGGATTTATTCGAAACCTGGTTCAGTGAGTAACTTCTCCCAAATATTCCTCCAAACTCGGTTATTGTCATAGATAACGCTTCGTATCATTCTCGGTTATTGACTACAATACCAAACAATAACACAAAAAAGCAGATATAACATGGAATTACCAGAAATCATTCCAACGAAAAAGGTATTACTAGCGACCATGAAACAACGTAATTTCAAAAAAGGGTATATTATTGATTCGATGTGAAACACGTGGTCATATTCTCTTACGTTTGCCGCTATACTATTGTGTGTTCAATCCAATTGAAATGGTTTGGACCACAATGAAAGAAAGCTTGCGGAAACGTAATCAGTCACCGACTATGAATGCTGTAGTGCTCGACAATATAAGGCGAGTATGAATGAAGTAGGTAATAGTGATTGTGGAAGAACTGTGTGGACCACGTTATAAAAGAAGAGAACAAATATTATGTGCGGTTCCATGAGAATTTTGATTTTTCCAGCAATTTTGTTGGCCTCTATTTGTTAATGTTTGAAGAGAATTTGGTGTGATTATTTGTGTTTTCATTGTATTTTGGAGTTTTTGACTCGAAAATCAACTACCTTAAATTTAGAAGTTTTTCATAATTACCCATGGTGGGAAAATTCAGTTGAGATACCTTTTTCATGGGGTGATCAATTGCTATGATTGGAAGAATAAGTAATTGGAAAACTACCACTGAAAAATAATATGCCGACGCCTATGTCGAGGCGGGAATTCCTTATCTCTGATGTTCCAATTGGTATTGGAAATACTATACCACTAAGTATAAAACAAAGTCGCTTCCCGCTGTCTGTCCCTATGTATGCTCAGATCTTGAAAACTACGCAACGAATTTTGATGCGGGTTATTTAAATAGATAGAGTGATTCAAGGGAAGGTTAATATGTACATAACATGCATAATATAGTGGAGAAACACTGATAATTTTAGAAGTTTTTAATGTGTTGTCATAAATAAACGCGCTTTCATTGCAAACGCTGGCTGAATCCTACGAGATAGATCAAAATAGTGTATAGTTGAAGTAAACGATATTGTGCAGTCCATGTAAACTGAATAATTGGCGGTTGGTATTGGATAATTTTTACCAACCGAGTTTTTTGATTGGCTGAAGAGTCATAAAATGGAATTTGAAGTCATGTTAAGGTGACGAATAGAAATCGGGAATGTGGGGATGGTTATCGGCGTCGTATTCAGTTCACGAACTGATCGCCATTTGAGTGTGATATTGGTGCAGTTATAATTACTTAAAGTTTGTGTTTTCTATTCAAAATGTGGTGTCCCAGTGAATAATATTCGGATGCATGTGAATACTGAAACATAGAGAAAGTGTTTCAATGTATATAAGAATCTACATCTCAAGCAACATCAGATTCAACCGAAATTCCTTTCTCAATTGTACGTAAAATAGTCAAAAATAAACCTTATGAACACAAGATGCGATGTGATACTGGAGAACAAAAATCTTTAGATGTTCATCTAATAAAATCATTGAAAAAAATAATATACAATGGTTACCAAAAGCAATGAGATTTTCCTACAACTGAAATCATAAGGAAGAAATTGAATAACTCCGTCCATAACGTGAGATGGTGTGACAAAATTCTTCAGAATTGATAAAGAAACTAGTATTTAGATTTAAAACAATAAAAAACGTCAAGCAGTTATGTGAAGCAAAAAAATAGTGGAATTCCGTAACAAATACTTAGAACAAATAACTGAATATAAACAAGAACAACGACAAATTTTTTATTTGGACTAATATTGGTATGACACTAACGACACAGTTTCGAAAGGGCGGGCTGATGATTCGATAATTTGTACGCCTAATATGCCTGCAAACAAAGTAAAAAACTTGAGGTCTGCCAAATTGACTATCATAAGAACATGGAAGCTAATATTTTCGAGAAATGGTTTGAAAACACATTGATCCCAAATTTGGATGAAAATAGGGTAATAGTTCTTGACAACGCTTCCTATCATTCGCGACAGCTTATCACAGTACTGTATAAAAATTTTTTAATGGCTAACAATGTGTATTTTGAAGATTACTATACCAAAAACCAACTACTTGAATTTTTACAGACAAAAACATTTGAAAAAGTGTATGTCCTTGAGAGTATTGCTGAAAAGTATGGACACACCATTCTGAAACTTTCCCCCCGCCCCCTATTTTTGTGTTTTCAATCCCATCGAGTTGATTTAGGGAAAATTGAGACAAAGCATCGGGCGTAAAAATAATTTTCCAAAATTTGATAAGAACGTAATAGAACTAATTGAAGAAGTATCTAATATTAACGAAGAAGGCTGGCAGAAAAGGATTAGAAAAGTACTTTCAGTTGAAAAATACTATTTGGAGATTAGGAAAGGACATAGGTCCCACAATAACCATTTTTTATTTTTTAATTTTTCACGGAGCGATTACAAGAAATACTGCATCAATCCTTATCCAATTATGTACCTTAAATACATCGTGCATTTAATATAGATCCATATGATCCATTAAAACATGTAATTTAAATGAACATACAATAAATATATTAAATAAGATATTACATATTCAAAATAAAGGGACATACATAAGTAAAATAGTTTTTAACAAACTGATACCGGTCGTAACAAATAAAAATCTTGATTGATAAATATTTCCTAGTAAACCATATCAAACCGTAATCTGTCTGCATTCACTTCATACTTCCTTTTTTCACACCTATTTACATACAGATAAAGGAAAGGAATCCAGTTTGTACATAATCAATATTTGTTAAACTACAACAAAGGTAAGTTGCCCACAAAACCCATTTAAAGTGTTGACATTCCGTATAGAATATTTTCTGCATCAAATATGGTTAATTACTTGTGATACACTCTTTGGAACCTTTGGTGTAGCAATACTTGAGTTTTATCATAACACCAAACCGTTATTTTTAACACCTCGACAAGTGTTTCGATCACCAAGTGATTATCTTCATGAGGAAGAATAATCTTCTTCAAGAGAAATCATTTTCAAGAGAAAGATTAATCTTCCTCTTGAAGATGATCACTTGTTGATCGAAACACGTGTCGAGGTGTTAAAAATAACGATTTGGTGTTGGGGAAAAACTCCAGTAATATTCATGGTTAATTAATGTTCTTTAATTTTACCGAAATAACAACAAGACATATATTCTATTTTTTATAGAGCTACATTTACCTATTTTTCCACAAATTATATTTAGTGACCAATTGAGTCTGATCATGAAAAATTTCAAAATGATATAGTTTGGTTAGGTACGAGTATTTCTCTATTATGAAAAATATATTTTCTTCTATGATTATTTATATAAAAACTTTGCCCTCATTTCCTATTCTGATTATAAATTTGTTGCTATTCATATCAACTAATAATCCATTATCATTTCAGTACAACTTCCGGAAACAGATGAATAATTTTGCTGAAGCTTATAATATCACATTCCAAAATGATTAAAAATTAAGGTCAGCAATATCATCACTCGGATACATCGATTCGTTGTTGGGAAGTGATAAAATGTGATCATATCGTACCCTTAATCACCCATAATCATAAATTTCTGTTTAAATGAGAATGTCTGTCCAACTATCTGAAAAAAAGCCATTGTGAAGGTTCTGCCTAAAACACAAAATCCAATGGAATTTAAAGATATGAGGGTATCAGTATCCTGCCTGTATTGTCAAAAATCCTGGAGAGAGAGAGAGCCATAGAATTTCAAATTAAAGATCATATTTTGAACTTTTGTCTGTTGCCGTCTGTTCAAACGGGATTTCGGAAAGGGCATAGCTTTTCAACCACACTTCTACATATTGCGGATGATATAATGAAAGCAATAGATGAAAACAAATGTACGGTGTTAGTCCCACTAGATTTCAACCGGTCGTTTAATACTATTAATTACCATCTTTTGTTGAGCATTTTTGATTATAATGGTTTTCTCTGTCGACGCTCTTCCATTATTGACGGACTATTTGAAAAATATACAGCAACTGGTTAGCATAGAGAAATATAACTTAGATACCTTATACCTCAAATCAGGGGTACCTCAAGGATCCACACTCGGCCCTTTATTGTTCTCTATATATACATCCAACTTACTATAGGCTCTTAACACTTGTCAGGTGCATTTATATGCTGATGATACTCAAGTATACAACATCTTTCCGGCGAAAATGGCAGAAAATGCTTGTGGCATTATCAATGCAGATATAAATAAATTGGCAGCGGACCACTGTTTATTTATATATAAACCCTACTTCATCAAATGTAATGATCTTTGGTCCAAGATTTCACCGTTCCATAGTGAATATCTCTGTGAATATCTGCATTCGAAATGAGCCACTAGATATTATTAGTGAAGCAAAACATCTTGGTGTTTTGATGGAGATTTGAAAAATTTGTAAATAAACTTTCACAACGTGTATATTCTGCACTGAAAATCATTTATGGTAACCGACATATTCTGCCTTATTATGTGGAAAAGTCCTTATGTGAATCTTTCAGTACTTTCAGTTTTCAATTATGCGGCCCTTGTCTAACCAATCAATACAAAAATGAGATTCAAAACTGCTGACTTGAGTTAATCTCATATAAGTTTCAAGAAATTGGATGGCTACACATTGAAAAAAGAAAATTACTTCACGGTGTCTGTTTTTCCCATAAAATAATTGTAACAAAAAAACAAAAAAAAATAGGAAAATCACATATCCTACGGACATCCGTAACCAGAATATTCGATATGAAATATGATTGCAATGCCAAAATTCAAAACAAAAGTGTTCAGGCGGTCTTTCAGGTACCAAATTTGTCGAAAGTATAATTCTACCTGTCCCCAACCCCCACAAAAAAATTAATTTCACAAAGTTCAAAACTAAATTTGAAGACTATTTGTTAGACTGAAATAAAATCAAATTTTTGATATGTTAAGGAATAGGTGATGTAAACTCTTCATGTAAGGTGTTTATTCGTATTTACATCATAATATCATTATATATAACAATCACTGTTTCATTTTTGTTTCCCTTTTTATTTGTTCCTTCTCAGAGTTAAGTGGAAGAACATTTTCCGTGATATATTTCAGTACAGACGATGAACTTCGTCCTTTATTTCAACTGTAAGTTGAATATATAAGTGATGTTGTGTTTTTTTTGGTTATAAAATAATAAAGACAATATTACTATTATTATATAAAAATGCATCCATTGTAACAGAAGAACTGCTGCGAGTTTCGAGATAAATCAAAAAAATTGTATTATTAAAAATTCCTTTCTGAAACTGTGAAAGGGAAGTTATCTTGAAAGTCTGTCAGAAACAGTGGATGGGCCCCTTCCACCCAATATAAAGAAGGTGAACCAACAATAATAATGTTTTTTTTTATTTTATAATACTTTTTATACACTTTTACTTGTGATTGAAGAATAATAAATTACTACGTTAAGTAGGTACATAAAAACTTCACATTATACATATGTACGTACTTGCTTTCCTAATAATTCACTTTAAATTAAAAGTACCCAATCTGAAGTACAGTCAGCATCTAATTTATATAGGCACATAGAGAAGTCAAAATTATTTGAATGACAAAAGATCAATTTGACATAGGCAGTCCGAATCATTATATTTTTGTAAGCACACAAGGTGTTCAAAATATAAAATGTTAATAATTATAGAAATTCCTTCATTGGGACTTCCTGTTCAGCAAAAGTGGTAATGACATCATCAAAGTTCAAATTTCGGGCCATAGAATTTTCGATGGATAGAATAGCCAAGTTGCTTAACCTGCCTTTTCCCATAGCATTTCTTAAATAAGTTTTAACCTATTTCAGTTTTAAAAATGATCGCTCGGCACTGGCCGTAGTCACAGGAATGGTGAGAAATAATAGAAATGCAGTGCACACTTCAGGAAAGTTTGAAGATACAAAATGATTTTTTATTATTAATAAGTCAGGAAGTTCTCTTATAGAAGACAATGTTTATATTTCGTGTCTAAAAGCGATTCGAAAACTTTAGTTTCTTTGGAAAACGAGATGAGTAGATCTTCTTTACATAGATGGACAAATGCTGAAGCCTTTTCCAATCGTTCCAATTTTGCAAAGTAGCAGGTTGCAAAACACTAAAATTGAAAACAATTTTATTCAATCCAAGGAAACGCGATTTCAGTTGTTTAATGATGATGTCTAATACACTATATAAAACTTTCATTTTAAACAAGCTTTCAGGATCTTGAAGACGTTCATTCTAACAAATTCCATCAATACTAGATCAATACTTTTTGCTTCCGTTTTAAAATCTTCAAATTCACGTCGAGATTTTTCAAATTGTTCTAGACAGACTTGCACACGCTTTAAAGCATTTGAAAAATCGATTGCTTTAGTAGCCGCGTCTATAGTTTGTAAGACTTTGCAATGGAAAACCAACAACATAATAACATTGTAGTTTTCTGTCTTCTTCTTCAGCAAGATAGGTCCATTTCTCTCGTCTGTTTTGGAATTTAATAAAATATTTTTGTAAGCGCTTTTTGAACATTAACAAACCGATTTTTCAAAGCAAACATGGCATCAAAGCATCCTGCTCATTTAGTTGGATTCATCGTTTTTATTGTTTCTGAATTTGATGATACCTCGGTCTCTTCTTCATTCTCAGATATAAAACTAGATAATATATTCCATCGTTTAATACTATGCCCAAAAAATTATAAATTTGTTGTACAGTTTCGAATAATGTTTGTATTCCTATGACCTCTTTCACTGCATCATTTGCCACCAAATTTAAATTATGAGCAGCACAATGAACATAAACCACATATAGCTCTATATGTCTTATGAGTTTTTGAAGTTGGCTATAAGTGCCTTTAATGGGATTAGCTCCATCGGACCCTTATCCACGGCACTTACTGCGGGAATTCCCCGACCATCCGCAGTAATACCAACACCCGTGGCGACCATTTTATTATCTATCATTTCATTACAAATGATTTGAATTTTTAATACATTTTTTACTTGTGTATGCAACTGAGTAGGTAACAAAAATAAATCAAAGACAAAGCTTTTTTTACTAAACATGTATAATAAATTATTAAATGTCAGGAGTTGGGATTCTCTTCTGACCGGGGGCCCCTTCCTGTTGGGGGCTCCTGGCATTTTGCCGATTTGCCACCCGGTAGTGACGCCAATGGTCAGAATATATCGAAAACATTTCCTCAAAGTTATATTTCGGGTTTACCTGAATCTATATTTTCAAACCATTCATTTATAATGTGTCAATTTCGTCGGAATGGATTTTCGGTTCAAAATGGACTACTTGCAGAATCCTCTGATAAGAGGTGACCAAATCATTCAGTTGGAAAATCAGTTAGGTTGGGTTAGGTCAAAAGTGGGTGGGTCTATTTGACACTCCACCGCAGCCTGCAACGGTTTATTGTGGCTCACACATATTCATACTCGACCAAATAAACCCAGTTACTTGACGAAGCCGATTAGTTTGTATTGTGAATGGTCTTTCAGGTCAGATGATAAGAGTACTGCTCTGCCACTCTGAAAACCTCAAAACAAGCACAGTTTCCAAGCACCAGAACTGCAACACTCTTCCAGTCGCGCTTTACCAACCAAATTGGCATTTTCAGGGGGTAAAGTAGACATGTCTTCTAAAGATTTCTGGGAACGATGCTCTACGCCAGGAGTTCCAGTTCCACCTTTCAAATTCAAAAACTACTCAATCTGATTTCAAAAACTATTTCACCTACGTAAAGCTAGATGAGCTATATTATCATCGAATACCATGAGCTGGTTTTCATTAAAAGACAATAAATTGTAATAATGTCACCCAGAGTGGAATGAAAAAAAAAATGCCTTCATAGGTCATTTTTTGGTGGCGAAGTAGTTGTCATTTGGGCTAGTTTATGAATAGGTATGTCTGTATCATACATGCTCTTTTCTACTGACTGTCGTTACATCTGCAGTTTTTTCATCTTCTCCTGTGCAATATTTGTGAAATATCTTTCATTGGAAAATGGAGAAGCAGTTATCATTATTACAACGTGCACTATAATTTTTCAAAAGTACATTTTCACATGATGAAGGCAATTAAAAAAGCACAAATATTTATTTGTACACTGATGAGTGTTCAATTTTGAGAGTTGAGTCTAGGTAAAAATTAATCGAACTCTTTCAAATTTCGATTTGACTTTTTGGTCTTTTAAAAGAGAAGAAATATCCATTAAATTTTTTTTTCCAATAAAATTATAGTAAACTTCACTTCCGATTTTTTTCAAACAATTTGACATTTTCTCTCGAAATTTTTACTTGAATGCAAAGTACATATTTTTATTTTGTGGTTGTACATCTACGTTTTCGTAAACAGTACAGAATATTGATTATAAAAAAATTAAATACAAAAATATCTACTCACTTCGAAGTGGATTTTCCTCCACAAGTTGTCATGCACAAACACAAATCGGACACACGCGGCGAACGTCGAAAAAAAAGTCGCGGAAAACAATAACCAGTGCACCGCTCGCAGTGGAAAATGCTAGAGGCCTCATCGAGACTGAGCTGAAGCTGGCCGTACACCGTCACACATGCATGTGTGGGAGTATTGCTTTTGAGACGTGGTTTGCCAGATTCATTCGAACGATCTGGCGCACGCGTTACTCGAACACGCTCCTGTCCTCTGACGGTACCACGTGTTGAAGAGAATTATCGCGATTGGTTTTGTCGTAGATATCGGGTGGTCCATGCTAAATGGTCTGCGACCGTGGAGTTTTTTAGCAGGCCTTGACGTGTAGTCGTCGAAATTACGTAAGTGTACGGCGTGTGTCTGTTTTTCAGAAACTGCCTCGATGTATGGTAGTGACTTTGATTGCATTTTCCAATGAAGCCCCGGAGCTTGATGGAATCGAGGCGGTTTTACACCGCAATTTACCTCGTAAGAGTCATGTGCAGTTGGTGCATATCGCCACAAGGCCGGTGAAGCTAGATACCTGATTGATAGCTATCGCCCGATCTCGCTGCTCTCTGCCATCGCAAAGGTCGTCAATAAAGTATTGCCAAGTAGACCTCTTCGCCTAGAGCAAGGGTCTCCAAACTACGGCCCGCGGGCCAAATCCAGCCCGCCAGTGTCATCAATCCGGCCCGCGACAGCCAATGATTACCTAATTGTTGTTACTATTGCTGTGATAAGTTGAAGAAGAAAACACAAT
>WOGN01007651.1:0-11722 GCA_015342105.1 Leptinotarsa texana | reverse complement strand
ATTAGATTATTTTTATTGGAGATATATGAAAGACAAGGTTTATCAAAATAGGCCGGCTAATATTGAAGATCTAAAAAGCAGAATTAGAGTGGAATCACATAGCATACCGGCTGTGGCCATTCGGAATTCCGTACACGGGTTTTACCATCGCCTTGGAGCCTGCCAAGTAGAGGGTGGAGGCCAATTTCAGCATATGTTACGTTAATTCACCCGTAGATAGCACTAAGATAGATATTTGTAACTTTTCAAAAGAGTTTTTTTCATTTCGTTGTAACCACACAAAAAAATAAAGGGTATGGTCAGAATCCATTTTTTACGAGCTTTTCAATGAGCCCATACACGACATAGGTTTGCATTTGAAAAGAAAAAGTTTGCAGCTAAGGGGTTGAAAAAGAATTTCATTTCATTGCCAAACTCAAATCATGGAAAATAAAAAACGTGAATGATAATATGTATAATAAATTTGTAGATACACATCAATGGAATGGGCACACTTACCACTGATTCTCTCAACTCATTTCAGGTGATACATGAAGAGAAGATCTGTTTTGAAGCTATAATATATGGAATCCTGAGTATTCTGTGTTGGGGAGCTTCTGGATATTTCTTTCTTGATGCAGCGACTTTATGGACGGTAAGTCCTGTATTGTAACACACAGCTGAATTTTTTATTACAGTGGCTACAAAAGTCGAAAAAAATTTGAGGTCCGTATTCAAAATAAAAGTTGATGACGAAATCTGATAAATGAAACGTCTCATTGCATTGGTTTATATCGGATTATAACAAATATGAAACAGTATTGGAAGTTCCCCTGTATTTTTTATATCATTTGAAGTGATATAAATTCGTCAATTTTAGTTTCGAGCGAATATTTCAAAAATAACTACTTGAATTATTGATTTGAAAACAGATTATTCTAGTTCTCAAAAATATGATTAGTTTCAAAAGCTTCGTCCGTTATTATGAGTCTACTTTGAACTGTAATATAAAATGTAATTTTCTTATTAGTCAGTGGGCTTTGCTTCAAGACAGGCAGTAAACAAATCTAAAGAAATGAACTTTAAATGCTCAAGCCAGTCTCAGATATACCTACACAGTAGGTTGAATGGACTGACATTGCTTAAACATTTAAAGTTCATTCCTTTAAATTTGTTTACTACCTCGTCCGCTAGATGGAGTGACATTTCGTTGTTTGCTCCAATTTAGGAAGAGGAATGAAATTCATTGAGATGTGGAACTACAAAAAATGACAATAAAACAGACAAAAAAAATATCACGAATCGAAATATGAAGCATTTCAATTTGCTCGCATCCCGACATAGTTGCCCTGACAAATGCTTGGCGATAAATAATTACTTGCCTAGCTGATACCATGACGAATATTGGGTTGTATATAAGTTTCCTTGCAGAGCGGAAACAATTATTTTAGCCAATTTTTAACCGTTTTTATTGTTTCTTTTTTCAGGTAACTCCCGCAGAATCCCGCCAATGGAACCAAAAATGTATCCTCATCGACTTCTTCGACAGGCATGACGTGTGGCATCTTCTTAGCGCACCAGCTCTCTATTTCACTTTCATGTATCTGATGTGTCTCGATGACGATATCATCGATAAGTATCAAACAGAGTTACCGGTCTTCTAGATAAGAAACCTATGAATCTCATAAAAGTTGAAAGATTAGTGATCAGTTACAATTATTGTTGTTACAACACGCGGGGGTGTGAATTGTATCGATTTTCTTGACTAACTGATTGTTAACGCTTTGGTTTTTTTCATCAATTGAATCCAGATATATTTAGGACAGTTTATTATCTGGGAGAGGAAGCTTTTGGCTCTCCACTTGTCGACAAAAAATTAGCGAAACTCCCAAAGGAAGGAAGAAAGCAATTCATTTCAAAATAAACTATTCAAAATTTTAAAGAGCCAGGTAAAAATATTGCAATATTTTTTTTGTGCATTATTATTTCGACTTCGATTGTCTCATATGATTGAAATTGATTAGAAATACCTGAAAGAGTCTACAAAAAATTAGAAAGATAAGCTGAAAAAAATTATATTAAGCAAGAACACCCCCATTACAATGAAATAAAATACAAGCAACAATCGAAAAATCGAACTTTTTACACGAGATCTGACTAATTTATAGGTCATTTGAGTGCTTTCACCTATCCCCTCTTTCCGCTTCATCGGTTTTAGCGGGAGCTGACCATTTGCCGGGAGTTGGTCGAGATCCGATTGATTACATGTTTCCATATGTTGCGTATCTCTACGCTAGCTTGACTAAATGCGTTATTGGACAACATATATGCGGCTTCTTTGAACTTCCCCCTAAACCAGTGTTCTTGCCTATGGACCACTTGGGACCACAGCTTGGGACCACTTGATGTTATGTTGATGAGTCCAAACATGCTCTGCTGTTCCTGATTTGCTGGTTTCTTCTCGCTATTTGTATTTCTTGTGTTCGGCAATGCGAAATTTCAATGGCCTCTTAGTTTCACGGATGTATGATTCTCCGCATGGTGGTTGGATTCGTGGTTCAGATACTGTCCCGTGTGAGTGGGTTTTCGGTATACAGATGTTTCCCATTTAGTGTCGGTCCTGTTCACTAAAACGTCTAAGAATAGCAATTAATTGTGGATTTCCTTCTGCATTGTGAAAGTGATGGAAGGTTTCATGCTGTTGATGTGTTTCAGGAAGGCGTCTAGTTCAGTATTCCCATGGTTCCATATCATGAAGGTGTCGTCAACATATCTCAACCAGACTCGAGGTTTCTTGTTGGCTTCTTCAATGGCCAGAGTTTCAAACTACTCCATTGAGGCATTTCCGAGCACAAGAAACACACACAGCCAGGGAAAACCAGCAAATTAGGAATAGCAGACCATGTTTGGACCCATCAACAAAACATCGAGTGGTTCCTAGCTGAGATCATACACGGAGAGGAACACGGGTTTAGGAGAAAATTCAAGGAAGCCGCATACATGCTGTCCAACAACGTATTTAGCCAAACTAGCGTAGAGATACGCAACATATAGAAACCCATCATCAAGCAAAAAATGTCCAACTCCCGCCAAACGGTCATCTCCCACTGAACCAGTGAAGTGGAAAATAAAATGGAGAGCGGGGATGAGTGAAAGAACTCGAACGATCCATAAATAGTCATCTTTCGGACGAATCAGTCCAGTCATCACTCGAAGACGATTGTAGATACTAACAATTGAAACGTAGTGCCTTTGAATCTCTTAACTTTTTGATTTTATTTTCATTTCTTCATTTCTTGCTCAATCATTCTATTTTTACTTGTATTTTATTCCACTATTACTTCATTTCAGGTTATTTTTGCTCAATATAATTGTTATTTTCAGCTATTCATTTTCAATTCTTCTTTTTTGACTGTTTCGGGAATTTCAAATCATTCTATATTTTAGGTATATTAGGCATTGAATATGTATGTTTCGCCATTGTATGGCAAAACACGTGTTGCGTTTTTGTAAAATTATTTAGTGAAAATCTCGCAATGAAATATTTTTCAAATACGTTGACAATATTTCACTTGGCGAAACGAACGAATAAAATTCGTGATCATTGATTAGATACGTTACAAACGCAATCAATGCCTGTCACATCGTTCCCTCCATAGAAAGATGTAAAAGCCCGTAACTCAATCTTCCTCAACTCTTTTTATCGAAATATTGATGGGAACCATTATTTTCTCCGAACACTGAAACTAATCAACACTAAATGTCCGCTCGACGATGGGAATAATACCCCTGTGGATTTTCCGGCAGTTTTCCGAAAGAAAATTCTCGCGCCGAGTTTCATCATTGCCAAAACAATTATTGTTTTTCGCTTTTCATCGCGAATTTTCACGGAGAAATTCCGTGATGTTGTATGGAGGCTGTCCGTTGATAATAACGTCTCGGCAATCAAGATGATCATTACTCACGACGCTAATTGGATATTAGAAGAGAATTAATGTCGGTAGTTAGAAGCGGGTCGAAATATAATTCAGTTCGTCCAGGGCTTCAGAAAATTAGAATGATGGGAGATATTTTTTCTTTCAGCGAGTGTCAGATTTGTTTGCCATCAAAAACGTGCTTGGGGCACAAAAAGCATTTTACATTGAATTCGCTGAAGGAAAATCATAATGACATTAACAAATAATACTTGCCATAGTACGCGAAATGATCAAATTGGAAGGGGTATATTTTCAGGAAAGATTCTATTTGGGAGAGAAAGGTTTTGGCTTTCTTCTCCTCCATCTTTGAAAAAAAAAAAATCCCGAAAGAAAGAAAGAAAGGACGTCATCAATATCCTCCTCAAAATTATTGTTACTGTCAGTCACATCATCAAAACAGAAATGTTTTATTTTTTGAAGATACACTTATTACGTTTTTCAGTCTCACGATAGTAAGTAGTCTCTTTGTGATATAAAAAATATTGTTAATGAATATATTAGACAATAGAAAAGTGGAACAGTTTAATAAAACGTAAAATCCAAATTCTAAATATAAATTAACTAGTGAGAACAGCAAATTACATGTCTAGAGTAATTGTATGCCACACCGAACTGAGTAATGTGAATTTTGGAATGCACTATCAGTTTGTAAAATGTCAGTTATTATATCCTGGACACTTTATAGTTTTCTGCTGGATGAAAATTCATGAATATAATTTTTTTTCAATTGTCCAGTGTTTCTTTTTGGTCAATTTTTTATGTATTCATATATTTTTATATTTAATATGGAAAGAGGTAAATACCTGGTTTTTCTTCTGTCGATTTTGTGCCGTGAAAATCGTATCTCGTTGTGAAGAATGTTTTGTTGATAAAAAAGTTGAAAATCTACCACTTTCCTTAGTTAGCAACTATAAATGTTTGTAACTTAATATTTCCAACTTTGATATCTCAAAAACTATTTCCTCTACATGTTTGCTACTTATTTCTAAATTTGGATACATCTTTCTTTAACAGCATCATTTCATTCCCGTAACTAGGGAAACCGTTAACAATAATTATTTTCAAACTCTTCATCATTTCTGAATACTTACAAATTCAGTGATGTCTCTTTCAATTTTATTCAACAAATATCATTTTGTTTTCATTAGACAATAATTTACATAGTCTGCCGGTTGTCTATTTTGTGAAAATTAAAAATTTGTGTATACAAATTTTGAATTTTAAATTTCCCGCTCTTTCGTAATTGTTTCATGTCAAGTATGTGAACTTCTATACATGTACATGTACATATACATGAGACTTATGAATTTGATGATTATAATTGTTATTCAATTCAGTTGAATAATTTTTTTCGAGATCAATTGCCCTAACACCAAACTGATTTTTTCACTCGACGCGCATTTCGCCAATAAAATCTAGTCCACCTTATCTAATCTGGTTAAGCCTCATGTAATAAAATTTGTTACCTGAAGTCCAATATGAAATTTCTCGGTAATTAACCATCTGCAAGTTCTTGGTAATTATTCTCTTCCTAACAAAAGATTAAAAAGCGGGCTAAACGGGATGGATGCTGTTCTTACATTTTGCTATTTCTAGACTCTCACATGCATCGAGTAACCTGGTGTCATGCACATGCTTAATCAGTTTCAGATTATTTTCACCAATTCTGTGGTCCTTGTCTAGAGCATGTTGGACGACACTGGATTTTTTTATCCTTCCGTATTTCATGTGTGCAATATTCTCCTTGAAGCCGGTTTTAATCGCTCGTCGACTCTGGCCGATGTATTTGCTGTTGCAATCTTGACAACTGATTTCGTAAATTCCTGATCTTTCTGTGTTTTTTATTCTATCTTTTGGATTGCCAATAAGCTGTTGCAATTTATAAGAAGTTTTATATGCAACTTTCATATTTACTTTATCCATCCATATTAATCTACATTACGTATTTATCTGTATACCTATGTATGAAGGTAATATTTAAAATGACTGTCATATAATTTATATTTCTGCAATAGATAACATAGGTATCTGAAAGTGTTTTTATTTTCTGAAATATTAGTGTATAGGGTATCATTCAATTAGCTGAAAATATTTTGGGCAAAGATAGTTTCAAATAAATTTTGTTATAAAAAAATCCGTTTGCGACCATTACTTTTATGAAAAAAAGTTGTTCATACTGATGGATATTATAGGTAATTCTCCAAAATATGTTCAGCTAATTAAATATTACATTTATACATAGGTATATAGATGAAGACGTAATGTAGATTAACATAGATAGATATGTATAGATAGGTAAGTATATACCTTAATGTCAAAAGCAATTTTTCAGCGGTTTCGATACTCATTCTGGTATAATCAAAAAATGTTTCTAGATATAATCTGTATTTCTCGTTCTTCTGGTAGAATTCTCCATCTATACCTCGATTGTTATTCAAATCATGTACTCCACAATCTCTTCCAAATATTAGGTCTTAAACCAAAAAACTTTACTTTACTTTTGATAAAGATATTTCGCTGCCGGACTACTGGTCGTGGAGGCGAACGTGAAAGTCCGTGGCCTGCAAACGATGCAGCGCGACTGGTCGCCTCGCCCCCCGCTTCGACTTTCGCACCGCCGATTCCCGTGGCCAGGGCGTAAAATAGGCAAAGCGCGCGGTACATTGCCCGAACAGAACACCTTGTTTGTTGAAACAATTTCATCATTTGCATGTGTTATTGAATGATATAGCTATCCACGATGATTTGGCCTAACAGACGGAATATATGCCAACTAATTTGACAGATGTAGCTTCACCAAGATTTACGTTATCAATTGTTCCAAACGTTTCGACTGCTACTGCCGCAAACATCATCAGAGGCATGTGCCTCTGTTCTCTGTTTTCTCGAGCTACTATTTGAACGGTTTATGGCAGATCCCCAATTTTTTAAATTCATCAACAATTATTATTATGAGTATTATGAAATTGAAAATTAATAAAGCATTCTTTTTACACCACTTTTTGTTTTTTTTACATTACTGAAAACTCTTTCATTTCTTCAACCCGTATTGTTTGAAATTGCTATCAACAAATGCAGGTCAGGTTTTCGATGAAATGACACTTGTCATCGAGACTATGATTTGTGTGGTTTTAGTGCGGGTGTAAATTAATTATATCTCGACCAGTATTTCGACCAGAATCTGTTATGAGAGGAAAATATCAAAGTGACTAGAATAAAACCTGCTAGAGCCTATATTCCGCTAAATGTGTTGATTAAAACATCCAATAATATTTCATGTAACTCCCGTGTCACATCACATCAAAACAAAAAGTTCATTCAAAAGAAGAGCAGGAGTTAATTTCCTGAACTATATTCCCTGGATGTAAAAGCCAAATGGAATAAATTCATTATTTCGGTTACTGTACATATTTGAAAAAAATCTCGGAACACGTCAAATGTAAATTATAATTTGGCATTTCTCAACGGAAAAATGCTACCCTTATCTTCAACCCCCTTCGAATTACAGGTACAACCTAAATTTTTTAAATGCTATCACTTTCAAGTTAATTGCATCAATTAAAATAAAATAAATTAAAATCATGTGGTTACCGAAATTCGATAATGAAAAGAGAAATGAAAATTTCTATGTTTTTTACCACGTTTATTTGTAACTAACGTTACTGCAGTTTCGTCGTAAATGGACATTTTCGACCTTAAACAATAAACTGTTTATTGTTTAAGTTTGAAAATGTCTATATAGGACGAAACTGTAGTAACGTTAGTTACAAATAAAAGTGGTAAAAAACATAGAAATTTTCATTTCTCTTTTCATCATGATCTCCTACCATGTAGTAACGGCTACATCCATCAATTTATTGAAATTCAATAAAATACACTCAAAAACTAAAATGTAATACAAAACGCAATGAAATGTAGAGTACGAAAAAGAACTATGGATGTTAACGAAGTAGATGTTCAAAATGTTCGCCGCGAACATCTTGGCAGCATCCCAATCTCAATTAAAACTGTCTTCCAATATTATTTAACATATCAGGCATGCGCAAGCGTTATTAGTTCTTTCAAGTTATTCAAATCTGAAGGTTTAGTCTTGTACACAATGCTCTTTACATATTTCCATAAATATAAATCTATTGATGAAAGATCAGGTGATCGCGCTGGCCATTCAATTGATCTCCGCCTCTCTATCCACCGATTGGGAAATGTTGTATCGAGGTACTGCCGAACATTAACTTGGTAATGTGGTGGTGCTCCATCCTGCTGAAACCATATCGTATTCACTGTAACTTGAGGGTTTCCTGGATCAGGATATAAATTTGCTAAACTTGGAATGACATCATTTTGAAGTCGTGCCAAATAATTATCGCCATCCAAGTTGCCCTCAATGAAAAAGGGACCAATGATATGGTTTCCTACAATCCCTGCACAAACATTAACCTTTTGAAGATATTGCGTGTCCAGTGAGGATTTTCCGTTGACCAGTAGCAGCAATTTTGCCGATTAGCATGACCGTTAAGAGACAAAGTACACTCATCAGAAAACATAACGTCTTCTAATTGGATGATATTGTTATCCAACAAGTCCATCATTTGCTAACAAAAATAAGTTCTTCTATCAAAATCGTCTACCATGAGCTCCTCAGTAGGTATCATTTTACAGGTATCATATTGTCTACTCGATATTTTCCTCAAACTCAAGCATCACATCTAATTTGAGTTCATCACTCATTGCATTGGCAGCTGCTTTTTTTATTTGCCCCACATGACCAAGCTCCCGAAACTGCTTCTCTACTTTGCTCAATCTTCTTTGAGATATGGGTGGTAAATTAGGAAATTTATCATGAAGTAGACGAGCTACTTCCTGTTGTGTTCGGGATTTATCTCCGTAACCAATCATTTGTAAACTGTTATTTCATGCATTTCCGTTAATCTAATCATTTATCAGACTTGAAGTTAACGAACTTCAAACTTGAATTAAAATACTGACAACTAACGTTGTAACATACAAAACAAGTGGACAAGGCGTTTCAAACTAAGGTTGCCACGGAAATTATTCACAGTTTTTCAAAGGATGCCATCTAAAAAGAATACTGCTATGGTTTTCGCTTACTTTCTTATTATCAGTACCTCAACATGAAATAAGTTTTGATTGTTTTTAATCGAATTTCAGTAACCACATGATTTTAATTTATTTTATCTTAATTGTTGCAATAAACTTGAAAGCTATATCATTTTTGAATATATAACAATTTTGATATATCACAAGCATATACTTCCCATTTAAAAAATTAGGGATTGCACCTGTCATTCCATTGAAGTATGTCAAATTATAATTTAAATTAGACGTGTTTCACTGTATATGCAACGGTTTCAATAATCATGTAATGATTTTCCATGCAATATATTTTCGATCATTATCATTTTTCGAACTACAGTCCTTTTCATCGAACTAAAAAGTGACCACAATTTCATCCGGGTTCTTATTGAGAATTTGCGAATATCACGGAGAACGTGATTACTGAAAGGATTAACGTAGCTCCATCATCACGTAACCAAACCCCAAAGCAAAAAGAGATAATTAAATACTCCATTCTCGTGCAAACTTTCCAAATTTGTTCACGTTCAGTTGTTTGCTCTACTTCGAGAGCCAAAAAATCTATTATATCAATTTTTCTGAGGTTTTCCGCAGTAAATTCCATTTACATGAATTTGAATGCTTGTTTTATGAGGGTGAACATATTTTCTCATTTGCAATTTATTAAAGTTTGAGTGAATATGCCTGTTTCAAATTCATTCGAAAATATGGTTTATTCGTTAGATGGCCCAGAAAATATTTCTTTATCGTCAACATTTCAAACTGTTGATTCTCTACAATCGAGAGTTGAGAGTCATATGTAATTTAAACTGGTACTATAAGCTGAGAAAATATTACTTTTTGCCATATACTTCAAATTCTAGAAATTGGAAAAAAAAATTTCATATGATTTCAATAGATTTCAAATATGTTTTGTAATTAGACAAAAATATTGTACAGGATGTAACATAATTACGTTAAAATATTCAAGTGACGTATTCCTGAGACATATTTGAAAAAAGTTTTTATAAACTTCTATATAAACCGAAAATGCTTCGTTTTGGAGATACAGGGTGTTGAAATTTAAGTTTTTTGTTCGTTTTTTGAAAATAACTTTTGCAAAAAATGAGTTATTTGTACGAAATTGGGTACCCCAGTTTTTTTGACGTGGGAAATCATAATTTCGTAATAACTTTTATGTAACATCTAGACGGCTCTGCGTACGCTGTCATTGTTTATTTTAAATTGCCCTAAGTTTTTTGACAGCAAACTTTTGGTACTTTTCATGAACAATCTAATTCCCACACCTTTTTTTAAAAAAAACGTACACTCCCTCAACGACGCTGGAGGTGTACGTTTTCGAGATATTTACAATTTTCTACATGCATCTTACTTAGCTCCTAGGACACTAAGTGAAGTTGCTGAGAACATTACAAAAACTAAATACGTGGTGGATCTCGTCAAAATAAACAACTTTTCGTTTCAAAATGTTCATCGAAAAATCATACTGTATCTCCGAAACGAAACATTTTCGGACACAAGTTTATATAGACTCTTTTCTTAAAATTTTTTAAGGAATACGTCACTTGAATATTTTAAAGTACTCATGTTTTATCCTGTACATTTCAACTAATTGTATGTTACTTCTATGATACCCGCTCTCCAGATTGTCGATTATCTATAATTGACAGGGCTGAATTCGATTATTTCAAAGAGAACCGTCTGTTTAGGGAGCCTCTGTTAGCAAACTTGCGAAAACTCTTAGCTGAAAAGAGTAACACTTCATTTTTGAGACTTCGACCAGACAAATAGCAAAACCGTAACACGTGTTTTGCTACACGACAGCTTCATCAATGAAAACGCTTAATGTGGTTTTGTAAGCTGCCTAGTGGTATAGAATTTCCAATACCAATTGGAACAGCACAGGGAAGGAATTCCCACCTCGACATAGGCGTCAGCATATTATTTTTCAGTGGTAGTTTATCAGTTACTTATTCCTACAATCATAGCAATTGATCACCCCATGAAAAAGTTATCTCAACTGAATTTTTCCACCATAAACTTCACAATTTAAGGTAGGTCATTTCCGAGTCGAAAATAGAGGCCAACAAAATTGCTGGAAAAATCAAAATTCTTCTTCGCTATATTCGGATAAGGTGGAATCATCATCGGGTTGAATAATGATCGGATTTATGGAACTTTGCACATAATATTTGTTCTCTTCTTTAATAACGTGGGCCACACAGTTCTTCCACACATCACTATTACATACTTCATTCACCACTCGTCTTATTTTGTTAAGCACTACAGCATTCAAAGTCGGTGACTGATTACGTTTCCGCAAGTTTTCTTTCATTATGGCCCAAACCATTTCAACTGGATTGAACACACAATAGTATGTAGAGAATATGTCCACATGTTTCACACATCGATTCAATAATATACTCTTGTTTGAAATTACATTGTTTCATGGTCGCCAGTAATACCTTTTTCGTTGGAATCTTTTCGGGTATTTCCATATCATGATTTCTCATGAAATCAACAATATCTGCTTTTTTGTGTTATTGTTTGGTATTGTATTCAATAACCGAGAATAATACGAAGCGTTATCCATAACAATAACCGAGTTTGGAGGAATATTTGGGAGAAGCTGCTCACTGAACCAGGTTTCGAATAAAGCCGCAGTCATATCT
>WOGN01007650.1:0-11722 GCA_015342105.1 Leptinotarsa texana | reverse complement strand
GTCTCGCCAGGAGCTGAAAACTCCACGACAAATATCGTCTTGCACTGGTGATCGAGAAGGACCACATCAGGCTTATTAGCTTGTATGAGCCTCAGGGTGGAAAATGAATTGTTCCAATGTATTATTGTTATCATTATTTTTCTGTATTTGTACCTAAAAAACAAAAAAAAACAGAAACTTCAGTTATCATCGACCAATTCTCACAGTAATACCGACAGAGAAAATATTGAGTATAACTATGACCGAAATCACTGATTGAAATAATTATCACAATTTGAAATAAAAGTTTGAATTTAAAATTATTGTATCTTATGAAAATCAATGTTTAATCAATGAACAATTATCATTTTATGTGCGAGCAGTACACAACAGAATCATTTGAAAAATCAGTCATGCCTCTTGTCAGTTTATATTGTCCCGTATACTTCCCTCGTATCTCTCTGCTACCAAGCAGAAAATCCACCTTTTCATAGATTTTCCCTCGTTGAAGCACTTCTCGAAATAGCCGTTCATTCACCGCCTACTAGTATTTATATTTCGGTAATAATCCTTCAAACTGCCGGATAGCACATGCCTATGCGAGTCCTACCCTAAAATACAACAAATCCCGACAGTAACTAGAAATTCCTATCCACTAGTCGGTCGGTGTCAGAAAGTACAAACAAGACGGAATATACGAACTGTTTTGGAAGTTTCAATATTGAAGGAAATAATGTATCTTCTAACAGAACGAAAATACGAACTAATGTCATCCGAAAGATACTTCGCACTTGTTCCAACTCTGAAACGGAGGTAATTCATTCCTGTCTCTAGAGCAAATCCTAACTCCAGAGTAAGGTAAACAATTATATTAACATTTAGACTAACGATGGAGGAAATTTGTTACGATCCTGTTGCGGCTGTTTTCGTTCTATTACTTTTCGGGTGATTTCGTATTGAGATATAAATATTGTTTTGTTAGGGTATCCATTAGGCTCCTGTCTCCTGAATTGATTGGTACAACGTTCTTGAACCTTTTAATCCTTTCATTCGCGAGTTTTGTCTACCAATCGATACATCGATGACTTCTGTCAAGATCCCGGATGAGACAATAAAAAAATCATTATTCAGAAGCATTCGGTGAAAAAGTATGAGTATACGTCTTGATCATTTTATCTAAGAGAGAGTAGAGAGATGTTTAAGTTTTTCAGCTGTCATTACCTCATTCAGGATTTGGATTTCCAGCGGTCTTTCAAACAACCAAATCAAGCTCATTGGTAACAACCATAAGGAAGTCATTAGCAGATGGTCTGATGGATACTCCTAATATGTCAATAACCGTATATCAATAACCCAAGAAGTTGTTGCTTTTACTTTCTGTTGATTTTGTTATTCCTCATGGCTTCGCAAAATACATTCCCTATGTGATGCACTGTTTGGAATCATAGGTGTAGTAATTAATATTGCTGGAATTTTTTCCCAATACGACACGTTTTTCTTCCACCAAGTGATCATCTTCAAGAAGAAGATGAAACTAATCATACTTACAAAGTTATCCTCATTCATACCATACAGGTAAATAGGTATACCATACATAGATACAGGTATCTACCTGTTCTAGTTATCTGCGTCTTGAGTATCTGGTGATCGAAACACGGTGTCAAGTACTAAAATAACGATTTCGAGTTGGGAAAAACTCCATTAATATACATTCCCCATGTTTTTATTCCCTCTATTGTCCACTATCTGAATGCTTTCACTAGTAGTCTCCTTCATCTTCACTTTGCTTGGTATATCTTTCGTCGTTTTATATACTTATAATAATAATCCGGTCAAATTTGAACGAAGATACGAGTGAAGATACGTATATTCGCACCCAACTCAAAATTGTAGGATTATTCAAAACATTATCATATATGACATCTGAAAAATCCTAATCGATCCGATACCTGAAAAGAAATTTACATGGGGTCAAAAGTCTCAGAAACAGGTTTTTCGCGATTTTCAGCAAAACGGTTAGTTTTGTCATGAAATTAGTTGAAAGAAATTGCATTGTACAGATTTCTACGCCACCCTTGAGGTAGTGTGGATGGGTAGAAAATGATAAAAGCGGTATAAATAAAAAAATAGGGAAATTTATTAGTAAGATTTACAATCTGTATCTGTAGAGTAGGGAGGATAAGTGTAAGCCCACAGTACTTAGGCCACATGTGACCCATTGTACATCCTTCCGAGTTGTCCTCACAGGTCATCGTGCATCCTGTCCTTTCCAGGTAGGTGTACAGGTCACTGGGAAACATCTTCTTTATATCGGCAGGTGTAGAACAAGACCCGCCAAACAAACACTCTCTTATTGACGATAACTTTGGGCACTCGCATAGGACATGCCTGACACTCTCATCTTCCTGTTCACACATCCTGCCTAGTGATGTGTCGACTAGCCCCATATTATGGAGGTGTTTCATTAGTTGACAGTGGCCAGTCAGAAATTCTAGTTTAATCGTAGATTTTTTCTGGTCATCGCCAGATATTTCTTCGGCGACGGCTTCCCAGGGTTGCCCAAGGTGATCCTGACAAGATTGCCTCCTTTAATTTCGTCCCATCTCTTTAGGGGTTGAGCATGTGTGTAACATTTGCTAGTTCCGCAATTGTCATAGGTGCCACTGGGTCCTACAATTCTCAGTCCAGCCGCTCCCTTGGCTAAAGAGTTGGCAATGCGATTAGCTTTACCCCTGTCATAACCCACTTCTGGTTTTGGCTAAATCTGGCACTCTAGTACTAGCCCTGAGGTAACACGTTATCTCTCAATGCTAATAGGGCTTGTCTGCTCCCAGTGCAGATTGTTATATTTTTGCCAGAAATTCCTTTCCAAGTTATTTATTTTGTGGCGATTGAGATACCAGACACTTCTGGTTAAACCACGCTGGTACTTTTTCCCATTTCCCACTTATTCCTGAGGCTGAGTGATCTGGAGTACTCTCCACATCCTGAGCCCAGATTCAGAATTCTCTAATACCTCCACTTTTTATCACCTCTTTCTTCTTCTTTATCTTTGGTGTATCCTCCAGGCATAGTCCCTTTCCAGAGGTTGGCAAAATTGTATCTATTGCAAGTGGTGTCATTGATGATGATGAAATCAATTGTTATAAAGCTCGTGAAGTTGACTCTGTGTCGAGCCGGAAAAACTGATAGACACAGGTTTCTGCAAATGTAAAAAGGGGTGTAGTGCTTAATGTGGTTGCAGAAAAGTTGGATTGTTCTATTCTGTAGCATGTACAAATTTCCAAGGCCGGTCGTGATCTAATGTTGATTCACCAACAGTTGAGGATTTGTTTGATATCAACGAGGAGACATGCGTAGTATCACTATTGAGGTGATTTACTTGCACCCAAGAGGAACAAGGAGAAGAAGAATAATAACAAGAAGAGGAAGCATACGTGTTATAGAATTATGAGGCAAACGAATATTTTTTTTTATTAATTTACACCGCTTTAATCATTTTCAACCCTTGACAATGTCTTTTATGATTAATAGTTTCAAATTGATCAGAATCATAACGGATCCGTGAAAAAGGCCTTCCGGGGAAACCACTTCATTTCATCAGAATTCTCACTTATTGCTCTCGCTCATTTACTTGTCAGTTTTCAGTATCTTGGGAAAATCTGTGGGGGTTTCCAGAAATTCAATGATGTGTACATATGGTAGGTATATTTTGGAGTTTTGGGCATCTGTAACAACATTCTTGTTTGATTTTCCATTGTGGAGGACCTTCGATCCAAAATACACGAAACATTCAGATTGGCATTTCCATCTACTTAAAATTCTACTAGTCAGCGACGATAAGGTAACTGATGAATCCTTGATAAAGCACAACGAGGAATGGTTTAAATAATTTAGAACATCAGTGCCGAGTAAATGCAAAGGAGCTGATAAATATTCAGGGACACTTCTGCTAGGCTAATCTAATAGCGAAACAAGGCAAACTCGATAACATCAAGAAAGTACAACAAAAAACAATTAAAAAATTGTCGGAGGACTTAAATACAAAATATGGTACTGTTAACGAAGTGTTGAGTTACGTAGTCGACGAACAACTACGGTTAGAAATGATAGGGAAAATAGGTTGATCAGAACTGTTGAATATTCAGATTGTTCACTCAACTTTTATTAGGAAACTTTGATATCACTTTTGAACCAAAGAATTTGACTTTAGCGACTTCATAATTTTCACAGTTGAAATGAAATATCCATAAAACAGATCAATGGATCAACAACAATTTCAGTATGAAGTTGGAAATCAATCATTTAGTCGGCTCATATTTTTTAAATACATTCTTGCCATAAACTATTATGAAAACGAAATGAACCAAATCTAAATGAAAAATATATCATAAAAGAGATCTAATATTCTTGAAATAAAAAATGAATGTATGACTACGTATGAATGACATCCCCTTTTGGGGATATTATCCAAACTATGTGAGAAATGAAAACACATTGGGAATTTCAAGCTTGATTTTATCTGTTGTTGGTTTTTCTTAGTGTTTTTGCTGGCGTATCTCTGACAGTTTTAGATATCTTCTGATGATGGATAGCGAAACGCGCGTGGTAATATTTTACTTCTGGTGAATTGAAAATGTCTTCATTTGATCCACGATCATAGTTTATTTCTGAAAGAAGTTGTTTTCTCTATTGCTATGTATGCCTAAGGTAACCATTCAAATATTAAACTCTGGAAAAGTGTACAAATTGTACAGTAGCATAAAGAAGTAGATCAAATTTATAGCAAATTCAAAATTTCGAGAAAGAGAAGTATATCGACTTGATTCTGCCAGTTTGTCGATTTAGATTATGAAACCCATCGATTACAGAAGAAAGTGGAAATAACCCTAAAATGAATGTGTAGTTTGATCCGAAACCATTTATTTCAGTTCTGGTAGCAATGTCCTCCAAAGCTCAAACTGTAAAATCGTTAGAAACATGCATAAAAGACCACAGAAACAGTTTCCAGGATAAAAATATCAATTCAACGTATGGATATAAAATGTTTTAATCTATTCCGTATTAGGAATCACACGTTAATAGTTAAGACCTTTGAGAGTGCTCTTAGGGGTCGGCAGCTGTTAGTTTTCAATTCAGATATAAACCTGAATGAGTTGTTTTTCGGTATACAGATACTTTATTTGTTATTCTCTTTGCCATTCGATCTAAAACCTTGAATTCATCTGGATTTCCTCTATCATCGTAAATACGTCACGCTGTCGGGGTGCTGCAAAACAATGTCGTCAACGTACCTACCTCAGCCAGAGTCGGAGCTTATTCTGGGTTTCTTCAATGGCCAGCACTCCACACCCGTTCGTGTTTAGATTGGCCATAACCGTAATTTCGAAAAAGGCGCTTTCATTACCAGGCACTCATGTTGGGTAGACAAATTCATTACTCAGAAAATAGATGTTTCCAGACACATCGCCCTAGTAATTCCATGATAATCGTTATTGCTAACTTTTTTGGATTCCAGGCTATCGTTTTCAAATTGCTTCCTCTATATGACACGAAGTAATTTTTTGGCAGAAACATTGATGTTGAGGCGTTCAACGTCAAAAGAGACTGATTGATTTTGTTCTATGACTCGTTCAGTAACTCGACGAAATGCCTTGATTCTTTCACAAAAGATGAAGTTTCTCCTTGTAGCAGGAGTGATAGAAGTCGTAAACTGAACCAATTCTGGGTGACGCCATCTCAGGACCTTTGATTTGGGTTATCGGAAAATTTAGCGTGCCATCTCTATTTGGACGTACCCTGTCTGTTTGGGCTAATATGTCATCTCTGTTTGAACTATTGGACATTTCATTGGACTATTGAAACTGTTGGACATTTCTGTTTGGACTATGGAAATATTTGATGTACCATTTTTTTGGAAGATAATGAAACAAAAGAGCACATAATTTGTAGACTCACCAAATGAACTAATCGTCTTCAATGATAAACTGAACTCATTTGGTGGCTCTATTGATGATATTCCAAACACAATAAACGTTAGCAAGTTGGGGAGAGCCTCATAGACTCATTGACTTTGAGTCTATTGTAACCTAACATTAATTCCATCAGGAGGTCTTGTGGTGTATTTCATCAGTGATGACTTTCATTGTGTAATATAATATGAATTGTTTTGAAAACCTTGAAAAAACAATTGAAAAAATCAAAAAGATTAACCGAAAATAACCATTCTCATTAAACAAAAAAATTAAATTACCAAGAAATAACATACAAGCAAAAACAAACAAATAAAAATTGAAATAATAATAATAAAGTTTGAAAAAATAAAAAAATAAAAAGTATTATTAACAAAAAATGAAAAATAATAATTGAGATTTCAAACCAAGTTATGTCACGACATTTCGATTTTTAGTATCCTCAATCATCTTCGGGTGATGACTGGATTTATTCCTCCGAGATCTGACTATCTATAGGTCGCTTGAGTGCTTTCACCTATCCCCTCTTCACTCTTTCCGCTTCATTGGTTTTTAGCGGGAGATGACCGTTTGTCGGGAATTGGTCGCCTTTCCCTTGATTAGAGGTTTCCGTATGTTACGTATCTTCACGCTAGCTTGACTAAATGCGTTGTTGGACAAAATATACGTGGCTTCTTTGAATTATCTCCTAAACCAGTGTTCCTCTTCATGGATATGGATGATTTCAGCTTGAGCCCACTTGATGTTATGTTGATGAGTCTAATCCGGATATGCTGGTTTCTCCTCGCTGTGTGTTTTTGTGCTCAGCAATGCGAACTTTTAATGGCCTCTTAATTTCACCGATGTATGATTCCCCGCACTCGCAGGGTACCCGGTAAATTTTTGGAATCGTCAGGCCTGGTTTTTGTAAGGCTGCTACGGATAGTGTTTCCAGATCTGAAGCAGGTCCTGATGTTGTACTTGGACCAATCCTTCTTGTCCTTTCTGATAATCCTCTGATGTAGGGAAGTACAAGTACTGGTTGTGGCGGCTTCTCTGGCGGCTTCTCTTCCTTGTTGTCTTTCAGCTAAGGCCTCTGAAGTAACCATTCCGTTGTAGGTCATTTTTGATGATACCTAGTTCCTTTTCGAGACCTTCCTTTGTATTATAGAGCCCAAAAGCACGATCTGGTAAAGTCTTGATGATTTCTCTCTTATTCGATGGATGGTGGTTGGATTTCTGGTACAGATACTGTCCTTTGTGAGTTGGTTTTCGATATACAGGTGTTTCCTATTTAGTGTCGGTCCTCTTCACCAATACGTCTAAGAAAGGCAATTATAATTATAAAAGTGGTGAAAGTGACGATCCCATTGGTTGTCCCTCATCTTGCGATTTGAAGTCTTTTAATTTTTATTTATTATTTTTTGTTAATAATAATTTTTAATTCGTTTTTTCAGCTTTTATTGATATTTCAATTTTTATTTGTTTGGTTGTTGCTTGTATGTTATTTGTCTCTGTAGTTTCAGTTTTTTGTTCAATAAGAATTGTTATTTTCCGTTAATCTTATTCATTTTTTAAATTGTTTTTGCAGGGTTTTCAAATCAATTTATATTATATTAGACAATGGACGTCCGAACTGACGAAATACACCACGAAACATTGTCAACCACTTTCAAACAAAAGGATGTCTTTTGGATGGAAAGACATTTTAATCAGTGATAGACTGATATTCAAAAACATTTTCTATATAATTTATCAAAAATAGAAGTCCTCACACCACTGGTCCTCTTTTAATGATTTCCTAACACTACATTTTCTCAACCCACCCCAGTCTGCTTTATTGGTTTTTCAAGACTAGCGTTGCCGGACAAATTGTCAATTTTTCAACGTCCGATAGGCATCCTCATCCCTTTGGAGGCTATTTCTGTCGACGCCGACGCCTAGACTCAGCCAAATCACCAAAGAATTTTATGCGATCCAAGAGTTACCGGTCCTGAGATGTGCATTTCGTGAGACGCATATTGATAGCTTTGTTTCGGTCGTCAGTTGGGAGTTTCGGCGAATGCCTCGGGACATAATCAAGATCTTCGAGGAATCGGGACGCTTGATGATAACTAGTGGCTATCCAACTTGTGAGGAAGTTAGATTGCTACAGTTGATAATGCTTTTTGGATTATTGGAATCGAATTTGAATATAGAGTTTGGGTACCTAGTAGCCTGGAACTATTTCGTTGATTGTAATGAAAATCAGCAGTAAATACAAAATCGAATAAAAAATGGTTCGTTGTTCAAAAATGATTTTATTTTATATATTGTTCGATCTGAATCTTTGAACGAAAAGAGGATATAAAAAAGAAACAGAACATGTGAAGGATTTAAATATTATTCAGCTGAAAAAAAAAGTGATGAATACAAACCTCAATATTCTGATGTATACATTGTGCAGAAGATATTGTTGTAGGTTATCCCCTGAAAAAAATAACACCGGCCGCTGCTGGTCGTCATTTTTACTTGGCCAAGATCGCGCTAAACTCTACTTTTGCTTCGTGATTGTTCTTGATGTCACGTCGCTTCGAGATACTTCTAGCAAGTTTCCTATCGGCTCCGAGAGACTTCCATTAACATCTGCAAACACTACCAACACGCAGTTGAGGAAGTATAGTTCAAAGTGCGGTACGAAGTGATGGAAGAAGTCGAAATAGAATCAAGTATCAGTCTGAACTGTTTATGATTTATTGTCAGTGTAGCAGTGGAATATAGTAATCAATTGATGTCAAACTCACGGCGAGAAACCTAACAATATCAATATTTTTTTAAATATTAATGATATAGAATCGAGAATATCAGCGAAATTTTCTAAAAGTGTATGTGAGGCATAGCATTTTGACAATTTCGTTGAATGTATTGTTAATGTTGAACTCTTTAATTCCAGTTAGTAGGGTGAATATTCCTTTTGTGACTACTGTCAATACATTTGGCTATGAACGATGATTTTCAATTGCCCCTGGTAGAGGTTCCTACCAGGGCAGCCAGTTCTTGAAGTATAGGAATCATTTAAAGTATATATCTGGAATATATCCCTCCCAGGAGTCGATCGAAAATCTAAAAAGTGAATCTGAAATTACAATTAAGCAGTTATTCAGCCTAGTTTGATGAAAATGATTTCCAGCAAGCTTTCTAATCAAATTCATCGTTCAGTTCAATCAAGTAGTAGAACAAACCTGTTGTGTTCTACACTGCAGTTTTGAACTTCGCCTTTTAGTTGCCTTTTGCTTGTTATATTTCATTCCATGCAATAAAGACCATTATTATTATTATTATTATTACCGTAGTGTGCGCCGATGTCCCGATACATTCGGGAGGGCGCGCCAGCATTATCAACCAATGACCACTCACCACACCGTGGGGTAAGTGCTCATTGGGTCCGAGAAACATGTGCCCTGAGCAAACGCAGTGATCCAAGAATGACAGCCTTCTGCATCTGTGCGGCTGAGATTTCTGCCTTAGTGCGGCAACCCGGTATGATTTTAAGATTCGAGAGTAGAGAGGGCATCATTCCACCAATGACTCCAATAATCAGAACAACCATTTCGACGGAGTGATCTGGACAGAGTCTGCGGAGTTCGAAGAGAAATTCTCGATATTTTATCCGTTTTTCCTCCTCTCTTCAAACGATATACGTCTCGCCAGGAGCTGAAAACTCCACGACAAAAATCGTCTTGCTCTGGTGGTCTAGAAGGGCTTATTAGCCTGTATGAGCTTGAGGTTGGGGAACGGATAGTTCCAATAAATTCAGCACTTCTCGTTTCTTACAATTTAACCTGAGTTTAGTGGGCTAAAATACTATCATTATTTGTGAAGGTAATTGAATCTGAATTATAAAGACTTTGCTAGCCCTGTTTGTTTTGATCGTTTCATATGTTTCCTCGGCGTAGAATATTACATTTCACTATAAAAATGTGGAAACACAGATATATGAACTGGAGAACAAGGGTCCTACAACGGATCCTTGCGGTACTCTCTTGTACATTGATGAAGTATCCAATACATCTTCATCTGCAAAACTTTGTTAATTTCAATTGCTTAGATGATTTTCACAAAGTGATATTGTTTTTCAGTGAAATTTTTAAATTTTTTTGTAATTGAGTGTATCTTATTCTTCACTATACCACAGGAATAGCAATTCATCATATGAAACTTTGAAGACGTCATCGATACCTAAAATAACCCAACAGGTTTGTAACCTCAGTGGAATTTTGAATTTATTCTCAAATCAAATCACTTAAATGTATATCTTATATGTGTATGATATTTTTTTCAATGATGAATAAATAAAAAAAAAAAAAGTAGAAGTGAAAGTGAGGCGATATTTTATTGATGTCTTTTGTGATTAAACTTCTATTTTCTATCTGTGTCATCAATGAAACTAGTGACTCAAGTGATTTCAAAATGCTTCAAATTGAATATTTATTTCCAAAAGATTTTCAGAACTATAGGTTAATCAAATGATGATTGAATAAAGCTATGAAGCTGAACTAACTTTCAAAAGAAACTAGTGACAATAAGTTCCAATTGGGAAACAGTAATCCAATTGCTAAATCTACAATTCTTATTGATGATGAATATTGTTCGACTTCGAATTTTTGAGTCCAGCATAGAAATTAATAATTTGAAAATGAGATGTAAATTTGAATCATTTCCAAAACTTTCAAACTATTTGAAAGAAACATGGCAGATATATTATCGATAGCTAGAGCCAAATGTCAAAAATGTCACGAATTTCAAATGAAATTTCCGGATCTGTTAAAACTGTATTTCTTGATTAACTTGCTGTCACCTCCCTATCAACCACACCCCTCAGTTGAAACTTCATACGAGCTGGAGATAAACGAGGTCTTTCCTTTCAACGTGCGATTACTATCATAGATGATGCAACCACTGCGGCCAGAAAGGTTGAAGAAGATGCGGTTAACCAAGGTATCTACCAAACTTCTAATACAATAATTTCGCATTTATCGCAGGGATTATTTATAATATATATAATATAATATTGTTTATTATGCATGAAAATACATTTGAACATAAAAGGAAAAGGGTTACCCAAAGGCTATCTTCCACCCTTCTCAAAAATTATACAGTAAGTATAAGAAAATAATTTTAAACATACTTATTTAGTATCATAAGAATGAGAGAGAGGAGAAAAAATAATACATCGTCTAGTTGCTAATAACTCGTTAATTTTCTCAACATTATTTTGGTCAATTTAACAATTTCATTGCACTACCGAATATTGAATTTTAAATCTTTCAAATTAGCACTGAGCAGTAAGCATCTGTAATTATATTTCTTTCTTAAATTGATGAATATTATGATTTGAAAGGGGTAAAATTTCATTTAGATAATAATAACAATAATAATAATAATTATAATTCATTAAACCACTGTGGTATGATATATATACATATGGTACGTCAATTAAATCAAACTATTTACCCTTAGTACATAGTTGAAATGAAGTATAAAAAAATTGTGAACCAATAAAAACGATATGTAGTAAAAACACAAAAAAATAAAAATATAAACACTTACAAAAGCAATTGTCAGTAAGCTATATCTTATATTATAATAATTAAATTAATACTGATTTATTTTCGTCAATAGGTACAATATGTACATATGTACATATGACAGGTTAATTAAAACAAAAAGCATACTATAACACTAATAAATAACATTTATAACATTCACATTACACTTATTCATAAAATAACTACATTAAATTATCATTTAAG
>WOGN01007649.1:0-11723 GCA_015342105.1 Leptinotarsa texana | reverse complement strand
GAAGGGGTTATATTTTTTAGGAGTGATTAATTTTTGGGAAAGATGGAGTAGTAGAAAGCCAAAAACTTTCTTTCCCAAAAATTATTCACTCCTAAAAAATATAACCCCTTCAATTCAAATATTCTTGATATATCTAATCGCTAGAAATGCCATTATTTGATCTTTATTAATAATATCACACTATATTAATGTCTTTTGTGCCGAGTAATAAAGTTAAAAAGATGCAACCGAGTATACATGCTTCTTTCAAGAATCAATTCATTCCTATAACATCAAACGATTCATTTGCTCCAGTACTATAATACATTGCGGAAAATCAGAATCGATCATCTTCACCATACTGCACAAAGTACCGAGAGCTTTCTAATGCAACTTTTAATATTTCTGCTATATCGTTCCTACATTTGGTTCCATTAACTCAAAATGTAGTTACAAACTTTTTTATTCAAATTACTGTAAATACGCTGCAGAAGCTAAAAGCTTTTGCGTCGAGGCAGCTCAAAAACGATAATTCTTTAAATAGAACTACAAATCGCAGACATTTGCATTCGATACTAGTTGAGCTATAAAATTCGTGTTCCATGATATGTTTTATGGATTTTCGAGAGGCTTGAGTGTTCTGGTAATTGCAATTGTTCATATAAAATTCATAAAGTTGTTCTACTAGACGATAAGGAAAATAATATATAAACAGAACTATTACTATATTCAATCCCCCTATTTCTGAACATAATTTTTGAATAATATCATTTCCATTACATGATTTTATGTTTCAATAATAATTATTGGTAGTTATATACCAGTATTACGAAATAGTTCCTAATAACTGGTTTTCCTCTAGATATTAAAAATAAGTAGTATCGGTCTTACAACACTTAATTATGAGGAAATAAATTGTGAATTTCAACATACAAATGTGTGGTCATCCTCTTCTGAATGTTTTGTTTGAAATGTATGTTAGAAGGAAGTATGTTGAGTTCTTCACACGAAAATACAGTTCGTTAAGAAAATAATTCAGTCATTCGAAAATAATGAAATACTTCCATCTTAGACCTATATAAAGAATATGATTGCCCAAATTACAAGTATTTATAAGCAAAACTTGATGAATTCGAAATTAGAGGAAAGGTCTGTGGAATGATATGAATAATATGTGTCAAACCGAGAAATCATGAAAAAATATTTAAATAGACTGATGGATATATCCTACGTGGTGGGAGATCATCATGAAAAATGAGAAATAAAACTTTCTATGTTTTTGCCACTTTCATTCGTAACTAATGTTACTGCACTTTCGTCCTATGAGGACATTTTCAAACAATTACAATAAACATAGTGCAAAATTTCAACATATCTAAGAAATGTTATTTACTGATACGATACTCAACCCACTGAACCTCCAACATATGTTTCTAATTTTTATTCACATTGAATAAATACTTAAACGTGTTCAAATCTATGAAATATATTCCAATCCCTCAAAGAAATTTGTGAAATTTATGAACATATTTGAATTACTTATTTTCATCATATTTCATCAAAAACTCGATTGCACTGAGAGTGATAATTTTCCTATATGAACTTTATGCCCAAATAGGGGACGTATAGTTTGCCATAAAAATATACCTCTTTCAATTTAGATCATTTCACTGATAGCATCACAGATTACTAATAGCAAAAAACGGATGATTCACCGTCTTAGATGAACCGTCTTGAATCAAATATTCGAATAAAATAATAAATTCTAAAGGACTATCGATCCATCTCGGCTTCGCACTGATAGCAGTGCATAATAAGCATACATGTTCTATTTTTTCTGTCATAGTCTCACATCATCTCATAAGTAATGATACTGACCTTCATTAAAATTCACTGAAACAAAAGTATGTTCAAAACAATCAATTTCAATTTTAAACTAGGTGAGTACCTATTTACCTATAGGCAACAAAATAATAATGGCCCATCAACCTTAAAAGTAAATGGATGACAAAATAACCATAAACTTCCCACTATTAAACTAGTTCAATTGCAAATTTATGTAGAGTAAGTAAGTTCAAAACTTACATAAACATTCGAAAGAAAAAGTAACGTTTTCTCTGCATCTCACTTTCATTACTACTGCTTTGGAATATTGAAACTTTTCTCTGATGACTATTAAAAAGAAATCTGCAAATTAGCTTTTGCAGATACCTCTCTCCATAATCATCATCTCTAATCTAACGTAATTGTTTTGAAATTATTTAAAATTGATGGAAATGGATCATAAAAAAAGCCACTTACCTACATTTCTCTTAACGTGATCTGATTTATTAGGATCACTTGAATCATGTCATTTACTTGATTAATAAGAATATCAAATTGTTTACCAATTCAGTATAATTATTAACTATTCTGAATCCTCTTATTTGATATAGACGTAAGAAAAATTAATGAAAACAACTATTTAGTCTTGTTTAATAATAGAAACTGGTGTTTGAAGGTGGTTGACAATGTTTCGTGGTGTATTTCATTCATTCGGACTTCCATTGTCTAATATGATATAAATTGATTTGAAATTCCTGAAAGATTATATAAAAATTAAGAATATTAGCTAAGAAAATAACAATTATATTAGCCAAAAAAACTGGAGTTACAATTAGATAAAAATACAACAACAATTAAAAATTGAACTATCACTTCAAGACGTTTCAATTGTTAGTATCCACAATCGTCTTCGGCTGGTGACATATTCCTTCGAGATCTGACTATTTATAGGTCATTCGAGTGATTTCACCTATCCTCTCTTCCCTCCTACCGTTTCATTGGTTTTAGAGGGAGCTGACCGTTTGGTGGCAGTTGGCCGTGTTCCGCTTGATTATAGGTTACCATATGTTGCGTATCTCTACGCTAGCTTGGCTAAATGCATTATTGGACAACATATATGCGGCTTCTTTGAATTATCTCCTAAACCAGTGTTCCTCCTTGTGGATGATTTCAGCTTGAGCCCACTTGATGTTATGTTGATGAGTCCAAACATGCTCTGCTATTCCTGATTTGCTAGTTTCTCCTTGATGTGTGTGTTTCTTATGACAATGCGAACTTTCAATGGACTCTTAGTTTCACCTATGTAGGACTATCCGTACTCCGGATACCCTGCGAGTTCGGAGAATCCTACATCCTTTGGGGAGCCTTGATTGTCTTTGATATTTAAAAATTGAGTCTTCTGTCTCTCTCATAGATGGCGTATTCATAAGGGATGCCATCTCTATATTTACTCAAGCCTATTATTTAAGAATAGTTGTGTCCAGCAAAGCATTTGAGGTTCAGCCTAGTACCACTGAAGAGACAAATGTCAAAACAGCGCTGCCTGGTGTTGAATCACGAATGTAGTGGTATCATCTATCTAATCTCTCAAAAAGTTGAATCATTCCAAACATTTGATCAAATGTAGAACTGTAGCACTATGGTCTGTTTTATAACTCTTCTAGTGATATAGCAGTTATTGGATATCAGCCTTTCTCTAGAAATTCTCTGTCAATTATATCAAATAAAAAAAACGGAATACGTACATAATAAGTTCCTAATTGCTCGATATAACTTTATATAGTACTCAAGTGTAATAATAGCATTGCGGTTTGTCATTTCAACTCAGCATTAACCTACCTAAATGACAACCAGATCACTTCCTAATCGGACACATTTGACGAGCTCAGTCCTGCGATATCACATTGCAATAAGCCATAAATAACGTTTTCATCCTAAAGAAATTAGAACGCTTCTATAAAGATAAGTTGAGAGCATTGTTTATGAGAAAGGGTCAAACACGCGCACATTTAACATTATTAATCCTCGCACATAGTGCCACTTCCTTCAAAGACGTGAAGAGAGGATTAATTCCACAGTATACTCGTGCAAGATGTTCGGGTTCCATGAATATCCGTGTAGTTTCCGTACATCTATTTAAAAAAATTCTGTTTAAAATCTGTTTTTCCGTTTCTGCAGTTTCGTCCAATAAGAATATTTTCAAACTAATACAATGAATACAATTGAGTTCCTTGTTTATTCAAAATGTTGGATATTCATTATTTATTAACATTTTCATTACATTATTCTTTAGGCGGGTCTATACTCGGTATGAACAGACACGCGAAACACGTGTTATACTTTTGTAAACTGTCTAGTGAAAATTTCACAATATACTTTTTCTTGACTGCGTTATGGATTTTTATTAAGTATCAAGTATAAAAAAGATAATATTGATATAGATAATGTATTAAAAACTAAAAAATAATTTGGAAGGTTCTAGGTAGCAGTCATCACACCACTCTCCTCAACAATCTACGGTATTGATCAGATAAAAAATAATAAAATTGTTGGGCTAAGGGCAACCTGGGTAAATATTAAATGCTACGCCCAACAATGTTATTATTTTTTATCTGATCAATATCGTTAATTGCTGAGGAGAATGGTGTGATGACTACTACCTAGAACTTTTCGAATCATTCAGAACATTATACACATCATCATTACCTTTTTTTACAATAAAACCGGTTGACATAATTTTTTTCTCATTTTATTTTCAAGTTTTCAATTTCTGATTTTGTTATTGAATTTTTTTCATTTTGTTTAGATCATTTAGCTTCTGTATTACAAGGTAGTATGTAATTTGCCATTTTGTAGCTACCGCCATCTTGATTTTGCATATTTTCCACAGTGTACTACGATTCTACTAGTTACGAAACAAAATGTATTCCGCCATTTTGTACCTGCGGCTACTTGGATTTACAATGGTGTAGAATTCATAAAATGTTATTGTCATCAAAACTAAATGTGTGTACCAAATATCAGATCAATCTGTCAACTACTGCTCTGAAATATTTTTATTTTTGTAGAAGGATGGCTTTTACTTCCGAAATTCAGTAAACAGTATCCCAATTTTAGAATTATAGGTCAATTTCATTCAATTTCCCAGCACTGTAAGCACATTATACTTTATATTTCATATTTCAACTTCTATATATTTCAATATGCGGAACATTAGACACAAACATTTCTAATTTCCAAGTTTATAATTACATAATTTACTCACTGCAAAATATGAAATGCCCACAGTATATTAGTTATGAAAACAGCAATTCGTGTATAGTCCAAAAGATTCCAAACAGTGGAAGCTTCACTATAAAAACAATAAAATGTCAAACGATAGTAATACGTCCTCAATTGGTGTCAAAATCCAAGAAATTGCCGATGACTCACGTTTGTCTAGTTATTTCTATAACGTTTCGTGTTTCTACCGTGTCCAAATCACTTCTATCCATTTATTTTTATTTTTGGTTATAACTTTTTGTTTAATACCGTCATTTCCATGCTTTCTTGCTATTTCATTACTCCAAGATAAACCTTGTTTGCTGTGAGATGCCAATCTCAATTAGTTATCCACACCTGCCTTGTGGTCAGTCTCGCATGTCGAATACCTCAAACAAATTCAATTATCAGCTGAAAAATTACAAAGCAGTTCACTTCGTACGTTTCCTAGAATACACTGAATTTATCGTAAGCGTGGGCAAATGTATCGTAAATATATCATTAGTGAATGTCGTGTGGGCTAATCTAGAATCTAGTTACTTTATAAAACATGTATTACCACTTCAAAGAGATTGACTTCAGTGACTTTGAAATAGGTCTCAATAATAGTGTGCTGATACTTTATTTAAATTTCTGTTCCATAGCATTTTCTCGTGTCTTCTGAACTTGTTGCATTTATTTTTAATTTTGAATCAGTAACTTCTTATGGGAGGGAAAACGCTTCGTTACCTAACGCGTAACGGCGCCAGTTTGTCTGGCTTCCCCTTCTCTCACGCATACGTCAGCGGAAGGCAGGCTCCTTCTCTCTCGTCAGACAGATGATCGGTGTTCAGTGTGCGATAGACATATATATTGACAGTATTATAAAAATCTAACCAGCAAGCACGTAATATCATTTTATTATCTGTGAAGTATTCTGATTGATTCGGCCGGTGCTTGATGAAGATCCATAGTAATTTCATAAACTACACCTCACGATTTGATCTTCACAAACTTTATTTGAAAAATATATTACGAGATGTTTTGCTATCACAGTAGCTTCTTCAAATCACTGTATAAGAAGCTACGGAGTTAGCGAAACAGGTCGTGATATATTTTTTAAATAAAAATTTTGGAGAACAAATCGTGAGATGTAGTTTATGAAATGTGTAAAGTGGCCTGAAAATTTTGTATCGTTATTCAATCCTACAAATAGTAATTGACTTATGGTAGCTATAATATATGTACATAAACAAAATAATGAATAAAAGATTTTAATAATAAATAACTTTTCCTCACATTATGATATTAATGTACATACAATTTAAGTATTAACCTAAGCTTTTCTCAAGTTGAACAATTTGAATATTAAATAGTTAAACTTAGATAAGTTTAAGTTAATGCTTCTGTCAGGCATCCCGACAAAAGTATTCAAACTTACACGTTTTTTTATATATTTCGGCCTGGACCAACTTCTACAGTCTCCACACATATACCTACTTAATAAAGTACATCTTCATGAAACGTGAAACAAAAATCAAGGATCCACAATTTGGATTCGAATCATGAATTCCTGCAAATTACCATTGTTGCAGAACTAATATAAGTATTGAAATTTGATATGATCTGCAATCAAACATAGGATCAGCATTACCTACTTGGATCTCTTAGGTGTCTATCTTCAAATCTCCTGACAAGTGGACTGTATTAGTTGATGAGAGGCTGCACAGTGGTGCATCGAAAGTTTTTTGTGAAAACCGTAATATGGGACCATAGCGAACAGAAAATATACTGAATTCGGTCGATATCTATCTATATATTACTGGCAATTTTTTCAATAGGAACTTATACTGGGTGTTTGGTAGCTACTGGTACTGTTAAATACTACACGTATAAAAACACTTGAGGAAACTATTGTATATAGGAAAACACATGTTACGGTTTCGTAAACTGTCCAGTGAAAATCTCACAATGAACTGCTACTTATTTTTTTAAATCTGCGTTTCATTTAAACAGCTATCGCCCCTTACGAAAAACAATTCTCCTAACTCTTTAAAATAACTTAATCCGCCTTTTCGTCTGTCAAATTTTCAAGTTGATTTTTATCATACTGTATGTTGAGATCCAAGTAACTACTATGTTCATATCTATTTGTTGCCGACGTTCTCGAATATGATCCTATAGAGATAATGTTGAACATGTATTTATCTCATCCTGATGCTGCTGACTTTGCTGATGAAACGTGCCTTAGATTGATTTTTGACTATCCAAGCAGTCGCTCAACGAAATATTTGTTTATAATAATTGCCGGTAGACTGCCGCCACGTACGGAATTTTAATAAACATGGCTATATTCATGATTAGTCTGATAACCAGTCGGGTATACAAAATCAGAACAGCCAGTATGAATAACTACGACTCACTATGAACAATGGATTTCAATATTTGTGACGGAAGTATTGCTTGTATTTTGGGTCCGTTTTTGCCGATATTCCGAAATTTTGACGCGTTAATTGTAAAAAAAATATGGGTAAGTCATTTTTGAATCCGAATTAGCAAATATCTCGAAATAACCATAGTGTCAGTTTGCCAACGGTATGTGAAGTATTTTCCTTCTCGATAAAATTTTAACAGGCATTTTTCGAAGATGAAAAATATCGACAGATATTCATAGATAGATAAATAGAAGCTTCATTTTCTAAACTAAATAACAGTACATTTTTTCTGACAAAATTAAATTATATTATTATATATTAAACATCGTTCAACAACTCATTTTTGGCAAAAAATAATAAAAAAAATGACATAAAATACAATAAAAGAAAAAAATTATATAATGACAATAATAAAAATTTTGTACAAAAATACGAATATCAATTTTGTTAGTCAGTTTGAACTATAGAGTACTCCATCCAGTCAAGATCCAGTTTATAACTTCCCAGGTCATACTCATAGCTTTCACATTTATTGGCCAACGTATCATTGAGCCTTGTTACTTTGCTAATATCTTGCTTTTCTTTATTACATGGTTCATAATTAAATTGAATGGAACTGTGAAGGATTTCCTTGTTTTAACTCTTTTTATTCAAACTTCAAAGCTTCTCATTTTTGTGCTCCTTACTTTTACTTTATAATTGGTATTATATACAGTGTCACCTTTACTGACTTAATCAATTCCTTCGAAAATTTATACTTCTTGAGTACAGAAGTATATATTTTGTATCCCAGATAAGGAGGAGGAGGGCTAGCATAAGAAAATTGGAAACCATGAAAGATACAAAGTTGATTGAATTACGAAAATGTTGTTTGTTTTAAAGCTCATTCTAATACTGTTCTAAAATTTAGTAAATTCTCTTCAGTTCCGAAGATATTCAAGAAGTACCGAATATGCCAGAAATTTCACCTCACATTGTACAAAATACATGTATATTAAATAACTATATTTGTATCTGCCCAAGGTGGTGGATATTGTCATACTATGGATTTTCATTTCATTTCGTGGCGGAGCTCTCCTATCATTTAATTCTTTCAACCATGTATTCCTAACTGCAATCTCAGCTTGATCCATTTTATAAGTTACATCAAGCAGTATTATATACTAGGTAAAATCGTTTTTTGTGTAATCTTCTTGTATTAGTAAGGAGTATATGACAGCCTGATTTACTTTAAATGTTACCTTCAGCTCCGGCCAGTTATGTTCCATATTCCATTTATTACTTCCCCATCCTCTTCTTTAAAAACCTTCAGAAGGTATCTTTTCCATCTTCCTCTTACTACTTCCCGTTGTAGGTTTTCAGCATCATCTTCAATGAAAATGTGTAGCCTTTCATTCCTATAGTCGGTATAATTCGATTCAACAGTTTGAGTCATCGATTCTGTTCATCAAAAACAAAGCGTCATCATTGGCCTAAAGTACTACATAAATTGCCCTGTCAATGTTATTCACCTTGACTTTAAAATAGCCCTCAACAGAACTTCATATGAAAGATTTTCGCACAAATTACTTCTAGTATCTTTGGCCCATTTTTGCATTAGATTCCAGATTTTTCATCAAATAATAGAACTTACTGATTTCGAATTGATGCCCACCTTGCAACATCTTGACCACCATGCCCAATAAAAATAGGCGTTCCTCCAGGACCTGTAATTGTCCCTCTGCTTTTCAATTAATTTGCCATAGATCTTGTGAAAGAATTCGAACGCAATGTCGCTAATTGGCGATTAACTGCTGAACTCGAGCGTTTGGGAAAATTGTGTGGAAAGTAGGTTCTGAGTTATGAAAGACTAACATGAAGTTTTGTAAAAATGTTTCTTTTCTACTTTCCAAAAATTATATTTGATAAGAATTATACAAAAGTAAAAATACTCTTGTCTTTCTTATAGCCCCTTGTAGTTAATTCAAGCTGCGTTATTTAATATTTGAAAATCGGTTGTACGTACTAGTGAAACTGAAACCATCATTGTCACGAGATATCACAAACGTCCGTTTCGTTGGTAAAAGTACGGAATTTCCAATTTACCGTCTCTCCTTTTTACAGCTGCCATTACTAGAGACAAGCAAATCGTCTTCCAGGCTCAATCTCAACCAGGGAAAACAGGTCACCACCCCAATGTCGCCAACGGTGGATACATTTCCCGCAATCAACAATAACAGCCGGAATTCTCACGAGCTCACCAATAACAACAAAGAGGAAAATGGTTTTCCGATGACCCCATCAGGTAAGACATAAACTTTATGAGATATTATTGAGTTGGGTTAATGAATATTCTTTTTTTTACTCGAATTGGGGTCAGTTTGATGCGATTCGCTAAAGTATGGAGAGAGTTCGATGTTTTGTTAGGAATAAAATACGATTCAAAATCATAAACCATAAATATAGTGAACAATCTATATTTAGGTCATTTTTTTGTAGACACAGAATTTATATCAAAGAAAAATAAGTCTATGTCATTTCTCTTGATCAAGCTATTAGAGTTATCAATATAATGGTTTTTAAAATTATAAGGAATTAGAATCTATTCAATCTCCTGGAAAGTTTTTTGAAAACTAGAAACTAATAATTCGAAAGCAATACAAAAAATTACTTTTTCATAAAATTCCTCAAGGTTCTATTTTGGGTCCGATACCAGTTAACATTTATCTTTGTGATTTGCTTCATTTGGAGACGGAAAGTAAAATTCAGTTTTTTTTTGTATAATACAGTTATTTTAGAATTATAAAGAAATGATTTGATAGTGCTTCATTACTGATGAATTAGATCCACCCGATGTTATAGAAGGCATCAAAATTCGGAAACTGATCGTCACAATTACTTGTGCATGATGCTTGACAAATGAATGAATTCTCTGCTGGAAAAATTGTGGATCCTTCTGTCGAAATTAAAAAAGTTATTGAGTATTCATCATTTCAATATAAGAACTTCATTTTATTTCGGTTTAATCACAACAAGGATATAGAATATTGGCGAAGGAGTAACTAGAACCCTACAATGAAATTATGACTATTCAAATGAACTTATTTTAAACAAAAGTGAAAAATTTATATATTGCTATTGTGTATTGTGTACGTAATTTTTTAGATCTGTTAGTTGACAAATCTGATAACTGTTAATTCAACAGTCAAATATGAACGGTCATTATACTCACATCTTTACCTAAATGAATGATATCAAGGAATTACTGCTGGGCCTGGTGTTATGTGGGAGTTTCCGGTATAGATTTAAGTACTTCCAGAAGCTCTAAATCGTGAATTGGTTCAATGAGATGAGTTGACGCATCTATTCCAGAACAAGGAACTAAGAGTATGTAAATATTTTCTTGATGCGTGATAAATATCCGCTCTCTAGAGCATCTGAGATCGATGTTTAATATTCCCAAGAAGAGTACCTTTATATTTTCATGTGAATAAACAATGTAATGCTATTCAAAAACTGATTATTGATGACAAAAAAGTGAAATCTGCTTCTGTTTTACTGTGTTGAATATTATTAGATACCGAGACAGGTAACCCGTGGTCATTCGTTAATTTTTGTTATTGACTAGATATGGTATTACTTGAAATGAAGATAAGGATAGTGGGTCATATACAAAGTAAATATCTAAATACTCAGTTTGAAGCAGTCATATATTTAGTGAATCCTATAATATAGATTTTGAAATTTTGATTTTTCATGAGTGCTAGCTAGGTCTTGATAAACAAACGACTTGAATGTATCATGGTTTTTTCGTATGAACGTACACTTTTCCACTAAATTCCTATTGGCAAAAGGTCATAAAATTATTCTGGTTCAAGAGTAAATTATAAATATTTCACGATAACGAACAACAGTAAATAGATGGAGTTTCATGTGTAAAAATTTTCTATTCAATACATGCATTTAGTACACTGACATCCATTTTTTCACTAATTTCCAGGAAACAATACCTTTTTTAGAAGAGTCAATGTCCTTTCGTAATAGTTCATTATGTTTACATTTCGAAAAATATGTTTATGAATTCACTGAGAATTCAAATAAGTTTCCGGCGTTATGTAAACTTCGATTTGCGATCTACATCTTCATTAATAGAGAGAGTTAGATTTATGCTGGATGAAAATTTCAGGGCATTTGTTAATTTCTCTGGGAGATTGTTAATACTCCATTATATATCCCCGGTGCCTTTCTGATTAAGGTTTCTTTTCA
>WOGN01007648.1:0-10153 GCA_015342105.1 Leptinotarsa texana | reverse complement strand
AAAAAACAGTGGTGGAGACTGTTCAGCAGGTTATACAGGCCAGAAAGGCAGATATTTCAACGTAAGATACCGTGAGCATGTACTATCAGATAAAAAATCTGCTAAATATGGACATCTATAAGAAACATACCAATAAAAAAAAATCTCCATACGTGCAATAAAAGGAAGGAATATGAATTTATTGGAAGTATTGGAAATAAATAAATTGTAAAAAACCGACAACTAGTTTAGGATTCATTGGCAGTTGGATCAATAATTGGTGATTTTTAAATAATTATTGTTTTGGTATTGCTATTGATAATTCAGGTAACAGTTTTTCATTGCAGGTACTAAAAACTCATTGACTGTACATTGTATATTTAAGGAGTCATTCTCTTGAAAATGGGTTCAACAAACCGAAACCGGTCATAGCAAATAATAACCTTAGTAGAAATCATAAAAACGCTATTTTCTTTTTCCTGTATTTAGCAATAGAAGTAGAAAACAATAATTCGATTAACTTATCAGACCTTACAATCACCAGAATTAACAACAAACACGATTCCGCCATTTGATACAAACCAATCATACAGACACAACTATGAACAACCAATCCAAACACTCAAATTAAAAGCATGATTCACATCAGTATCCCGATATACACAGACACCTTTGCGAAAACAAATTGCAATAAATAACAACTCCAACCCGAAAATGGTTCATCATATACTAAAAAAAACTTCAAACAGACCATTAACCAAGTATACACTCAGGTCCAAAATAATACTTTACCTGAAAAATACTCGAAAATACCGAAAAATCATTAGAAATAACAACAAGACTGAATATCTGAAAGAACATTCATGAGCATGCACCATCGATGAATCTAGCGCAGTTCTGAACTGTTTGTAAACGGCTTTGATAGTTCAAATAGTGCGAACCGATAACCACTGAAATAGGTCGATAGGCTTTATTTAGTAAATTAAGAGTTAGATTAAATGGTATGGATATAGATATAAAATATTTTCTCTACTTTCCACTTACCTTAATGTATTGATATTAATACGACCAAGGTTTCGGTTTTTACACCATTCTCAAGTATTCTAATACTTGAGAATGGGTGTTTGGGTAGGTCACTATCAGAAGGGATGTATTTGATGTATGGCGATTCCTCCCTCAGTCCCCTTCCCTTTTGTATCTCACTATTGACATAATCCGTTGTGCTCAGAAATACTCGAGGGTATAACTGCGGCACCTCCGGAAACCGAAGGCACAAGGTCACTCATTTGTTTTATATCATACTGGATGTAGCCTGTAAAGTCGTCAGGATTTTGAATTCCCTTTTCTGCATAGTCCGCGACCATGAGAGAGCAGGAATTGAAGAGTTTCTCTTTAGGGCAGCTGCCCGAGCAGCTTATGAACTCGGTTTAGTTTTCGACACTGAACGAGATGATCAAAACTCTGTCACCGAGTTGGAACCCGTTCAGCAAAAGGCTCAGATAAAAACCGCAGAGAGAACTTCATTTCTGCGACAATACAAGGATATGGCAATCCATGGGATCTTCTTCAGTACCATTGTAGAACTTGACTTATCAAAGGGTCTGGCTTTCGCTAGGTCGAGTGGTTCATCTTGGCATGTCTTTAACGCCTTAGTTTACCGTAGCCACGAGGCATCCGATACCCCAATGCACTTGTCAGTATGTCCAGCATATGTGGTCTTAGCCTTTATTAACTCTTACGGTACTGACGAGACCCCGGTGTTGCCCTATGCTGATGTTCTCCTAGACCACCAGAGCAAGACGATATTTGTCAGGGAGTTTTCAGCTCCTGGCGAAACAAATATCTTCCGAAAAGAGGAGGAAAAACGGATAAAATATCAATATTTTCTCTTCGAACTTCGCAAACTATATTCAGACCGCTCTGTCAAGATGATTGTTCTGATTATTGGAGTCCTTGGTGGAATGATGGCCTCTCTACTCTCGAATCTTAAAATCATACCGACTTGCCTGAAGCAGAAATCTTAGCCGGACAGATGATTCCCGGACTCAATGATCACTTACCGTGTGGGGAGTGATCGGTGGTTGAAAATGGTGGCGCGCCTTCCCGAATGTATCTGGGCTTTGGGGGATAGGGTCTGACCAGCGCAAACTGCGTTGAAAAAAAATAATATCAATAGTAGAAACGTATTTAAATAACTATTCATTGTGAGATTTCACCTGACAGTTTACATGATCATACAAATAGCTTCTCCAGGTATGTTCAGCAATAACTAATTTAATTTCTACATTGTGTTTGTCATATATCATATTACTACTACTATTCTACTATATTTTACTACCAAACTAGTATGAATGTATTAGGAATCACACGTTAAAAGGTAAGACCTCGTTGTCCTTAGCTTGCACAAAATTCTCAACTTCTGAGAGTTGTCGATCGTATGGGGGCGACAGCTGATTAATGGAAAACAGTACATTTTTACAAACTCATTAACCCTCCAGTGGTGACGTGGTTTTAAGAAACATGAGTGGTGACGTCGGTCTGAGAGACATAATTTTTTGTGTGTGTGTGAAAAAATGTTTTCTAGCAACCTACACTTATTTGAGTTATTTCTGATTGAAAAAAACATAATTGGGAATCAAATTTTATTAAAAAAATACAAATTCAAATATTATCCTGCTCATAAACTGAGTAAATTATAATGAATCCTGAAAATATGAATAATTTTGTAAATCTCAAATCCTGAGAAAAAATGCCTGTGTTGATATATCAATCATAATTCAGAATGTTGACAATATTTCTCTCGAAACAATTTTCACAACTCATTGTACAGTGCTTCAGGCACAGAAACCGCCTACAGTTTTTACAAGAATATCGGGTTTTTCTGTTCTTTTTAGAAGTGCAGGTTGAACATCGACCTGTATCTCTCCTTTCTGAACCTGAAGATTCAGAATCAAGGTAACAAATTTCAAGAATTCTACTGCGCATTGAACGTGGTAACCATTTGCCATCTTCTTGAGTTGCGGGAACAATTATAATTCGAACACAGTTGATCTACAGTATCAACACCACCTTTGGTAGATGTGGCTTTCCTGTTGCTTCATCAATTGAATCATTGTCATGCATAGTGGAGATGAGAAGAACATTTTTATTTTTTCTTAGAATATGTGATAGTAGGGTGCAGTTATCTCTATAACCGAACATGCTAGTACCAATCGGCCGATTCTTTCCTTCGACAATCTCTCGCGGTAACATGCGCTTGTTTTTACGAATAGTAACTACAGTGGTGATCATGTACTGAAGAAGAAGTTCAGAAAATTCGAGGATGGTGAAGAAGTTGTCCGTTGTCAAATTGATACATTTGCCTCCGATAGGCTCACACAATCTATCTACAATTGTTTGGTTGAGTTTCAACGTACACTTCCAAGTTTAATGTTGCATCGCACAACGCATATATTCTGATACCATATTTATTAGGCTTGCTCGGAATGTACTGCCAAAATTGACAACGGCCTCTGAAACCCTCTAGTTTTTCATCAATTGTCACGCTATCAGATAAACTGAAACTCTTTTTGAAATTGTCCACAATGATTTGAAATAGCTCCCTGATAGGATCCAATTTATCCATAAGTTTTCTTTCCTCACGAGTATGTATATCGTCAAGCCTCAGATGTCTCAAAAGAGTTCGAAACCTCTGGCAAGACATGGTCGACCTAAATATTTAAGGAACTCTGCTAATTGGTCTTGAATAAGTCTTCAGCGTTCAAGTGATTACATTTTTTGACTTCACTCAATAATAAAATTCCCAATAAAGCTTGAATCTCCACAACATTTGTTGGCAGAGTATATGTCGCTCGAGCATAATTAGTTGTAACACTGGCTAAATATTCATTTGTGTTTTCGACTATTATGCCTACTACTCTCTGATCAAAGAAATGTTCGAAAATCTCTGAGGTATTTTTGATTTCACGCAACGGTCCAATAAGACCAGGCAACTGAGTCACAATATTTTTTTTGCTTGTCTCACCAGTTTCCGCCCACAATGTTTCCTCCAGATAGTTCCATCCTTTCCAGTGAAAACTAAGCGTCCTGCATCTGATTCTGATTCAAACTCAGCATCGGTGAAATCCAACTCCTGTTCCGTATCTGTGCTTTCTCCCCGTTGTTCAAAGCGATCCTGGCTAATTCAACATAAATGTTTCCATGAGAGGTAGAAGTCTTCGTTTTTATACTTCAAAACTCATATTTCTATATAGATAATTTTTGTTAAAAACATTATTTTATTTATACATGAACATATAACTTTGATTGAATTTGCTCTACTTCACACAAAATGAATTTAATTGAAGAATATATGCACAGCAGATTTGTTACTTCATAGGTGACGTCGGTCTGACAGTCCGAAAACAATTACAACTGGCTTGTTACTACCGCTAACGCGTTCTGGTTTACAGTGCGTGAAGAGACCCATAAAAGGTTAAGCTAGAAGGGAGCAGTAGGAGTAACAACGCGCGATGGCACCAAAATAAAAAAATGCATTACAGGATGGTCTGAGAGACCGCAGGTCACCACTGCAGAGTTAAAACTACCATAATATATGATAAGCACAATGCTGAAGTTGAGTTCGTTGGTAATGAACACGTCTGAAGAAACTTTGTATAGTGAAACAAGCATTGCAGTTTTGTAAACTGTCAAGTGTAAATCTCACGATAAAGTATTATTTGAATATATTATAATGGATTTTCATCAATTATCGGTGTTTCATCACATAGGTGTTTATTGAGAATATTTGTAAACATTTTCATACAAAAGATACAAATTCTGTAATCTCGAGGGAATAGATTTTATCGCAAAGTAGTAGATACCTACATAAGTAGGTATCTAAAAGTACTCCAATATCGTTCCTCAATATTTTTTGGGTTTCTAAGCCAATTACTCAGTAATTTGTATTTATGAATTTCACACAGAGCTTTTTCAAACAGCTAACGTTTTGTGAAAAATTATTTTCTGATTTCAAACGTGAAAAATTACTTTCGATTACGCCTCTTTTGAAAAAGGAACAAAATGTCAAGATGTCATATTCTAAAGTCTACAAGACTGCGAATTATTCCAGCTTTTTAACCGAAGGTCGGACGGTAACCGGTCAATTCGACCTGGATGCTTTGTTCACTTACTCAAATCGACCTCCGTGTTGGTCGCTAGTTTAAGCCCGAGACTGAACGATCAATATTCACTTGCTCGTTAGTCCTTAGCTCGCACAAGTTTGGACTTCAGTGGGTTGTCGTTCGTAAGGATGCAATAGCTGGTTAACGGAAAAACAGAATTTTTTATAAACATCGCTGAAATAAGTCCCAGCTACTGTGTTATCAACTGTGCTTTATAACTCTAACTGAGGCCTTACCGCAAAATATAGCATCCCAAGGTAGCGTTTCATAACAACCTTTTTTGGAAAAGGACACGTATATTCTTTTGGTCATCAATTTTGACATATTAGACTTCCATCTTATCTGTAGATATTTCTGTGCACATTGTTTGACTTTATTTAAAAATACTTTCAGGGCCCATTTGACATGGAGAAAGAATCAGGAAGATCGAGGATTATGATCTTATTGTTAAGGAACATCATGTGCATTGGGTTATTCTTATATGGTCACAGCTTTTATTAAAGCCTTCTGCTGAATTGATTCCAGCTTGGTGACAAAATTAAAGCCACCTTATTTCTTGTCGAATTTTGTACATTGTTAGTTGCAGTAATCAATTTTGGTTCAAAATCATTTATTTGTGTGATCTTTAGTGTATTCTTTCGTATCTCCGAAGTTATTATACTTTTTAGGAAAGTATGGAGAAAATATATTCTTAAACAATAAACAATTTAATAATGAAATCATAATATACTGATAACGTCACATTTTTTATCAATCTCTTCCCCACGTGTGGGTATTGAGAGGTCTGTCAATTCGATATATTTTTTCTCCCAGTGTAAAATATCCTAAATATTCAGCACTCTCTGGCGTCGTGTCATAATGGTAATGTCCAGCTTCACCGTGATGACTGAAACTATGAAAATGTTGAACTCTCAAATCCAAGCCCTGAAAATAAAAATAAATAGTATGAAAGTATAATGAATATGTGCTTCATTCTACAGAATATTCGGTTATTTTTTGGATTTAACCCTGATAGTGAGTCACAGCTAAGACGGTAATTACTCAAAATATGCTAGCCATCACCCGTTTTCTTGGCTTTATATACTGAAACAATTCTTCAATACACTACAATATATATTGAAAAATGTTATAATTTAAACATTTGATTCTAGGTCGATATGTAGATTTGCCTCGATCATGACTAAACTTCTAAACTGAAAAAAATCTAGAATATCTAGATTGGACACATTGGAGTCACATTTCTATCGAGACTTTAATGTAAAGATCGGACGTTACTATCTAATCATTCCTACATGATAAACCTAAAATAATTTTTAGGAAAGAGGAGTTTTTGGTTTTCTACTTCTCCATCTTTATACAGAAATGTAGGAAACTTACGAAAGATACAAGAAAGCAATTGAATTCAAAATGAATTCTTTACAACGATGTGTAAATCATGCACAAAAGTTATTTTCGGATACAAACTGGAAGAAAAAGCCCTCTCAAAACAATTACTTTCACTTGAACATTGAATTATAGAAAATAAGAAGTACTTTCGAAACAACTACTTTATATGAGAATAAGATTTTCTGCAAACTCATATTATCTGAGGGACAAACTGTTGAACTTTTAGGTATCGACAAACTGACCTGGCACCAACATACTGACCTCATCAGGTAGAAACTATCCAGTTGCTGGTAACAAGATTCTTATCGCTGGGGTCACTAGATCAGAAAGTAAAAGCACCCAGAGGCCGACTTTCGACCAAAGAAGGTCAGATGTCAATCTTGCTGAAGTTGAGGACCGCTCCGGAGGAGGGGGGTGGATGGACCATATGAGATGTTCTGCTCACAGTAACCGTTTGGGGACGATTTCAACTCAGAGCATTCACCCCGGGAGGGAGCATGGGGGCTATGATTGGGATTCAATCAAATAAGCGAATGAATGTTATGACATGGGTGGACTCAACTCTTTCCGTGATAAAAAGTCCTAATTTTATGAACGAATTATGTTTTTTTTATAACGTTATTCGTATTTGCTACTGAAGAGCCGATACGGCAAGCGTCTCACGGCTAAACATTGAATATCTAGCAGTGAGGATGACAGTGTTCCATGTAAGTGAAATTTTACTACTTTCATTAATTATATTATATAGGAATCTTGTGAATGATATCTGATTCGATTCCATTAAGAATGTTTGGAATAAAAACGGAATAGAGAAATGTGTTTTCGTATAATTCAGCGTTCATATAACAGTATTCCTTTCGACAGTATTTTTCTTTTGTGTAATTCCATATTTCTATGAAAATAGCTGTTTTGAGAGGGTTTTTTCTACCAGTTTGTGTCTGAAAGTTACCCCTTTGCATGATATACACATCTTGGTATAGAGTTAATTTTAGAAATTGATTGCCTCCTTTCTCTCTTTAAAAGATTCCCACATTATTTTATCAAGATGGGGAAGTAGAAAGCCAAAAACGTTGTTTCCCAAAGGCATGTGGTTGAAGAACAAAGAGAAAGAGACAACAAACAATTGACACTGACAGCTGCCATGTGATTCAGTTTGAAAAAAGTGTGTTTGTTTGTCTATGTTAAAACTATGAAACAAATAAGAACTGTGATCAGAGATATCTGCTGTTATGTAGGCAAATCAATGAAAACACCCAATATCAATTGCATCAAATTGAAATTAATTGACAACACTCTTATTAGTTTTGAGAAAAAAGTTAATGAAGAAGTGTTATTGTTAATAATATTGTTATTGTTAATAATAATTTTTCATTTTCATTTTTTTTGTTTAATAAAATTGTTATTTTCGGTTTATCTTATTAATTTTTTAATTGTTTTTTCAGGGTTTTCAAATCTATTTATATTATATTAGACAATGGAAGTCCAAACTGATGAAATACACCATGAAACATTGTCAACCACCTTCAAACAAAGTATAATTGAGATTGGAAGTTTATAGGAGTTCTATCCTTGAGTATTGAAAAAGATTCATTGATGGTTAATATGGTTCTGAAATCTATTTTTACATTTACATTTTTGAAAATTCTGCATAACTTAGATGTCATATCACATGTCCTATGGTAAAGAAGATAAAAGTATAGGAATTGGAGGTGGATCAATCCCAATTGTAATATGGTCAGACTGTACAGGATTTCTAACCAACTGGTTGTTAATATTGATTTGAGCGTTAATGGTTGACGTATTAAATAAGATCTTCTTAAGTAGAGGATCTGGGTAAGAGTCATTGGTGAATAATTGGAAAAGTATATTTAAACTCTTCAACTGGAAAGAAGGATCTGAAATCTGTAGAATGTGGTTCTTCATTTGCTTGACCAAGTTAATTTTCGTAGATTGCTTATAGTATGACCAAGAGTTCAGAACTGTTAGGCTTGAAATCTATGAGTAGAGTATTATCTGGTGTTCTGATTACTTCAGTGTCAAAGAATGGAACCAATTGTTCCTTGTAAACCAAATTTAGCAGGCCATCCGTGACATATGCTGCCCAAATGGGGCTAATCTTAGCTCCCAATGGAGTACCAAAAGTTTGTTTATAAATTTTACCATTAAACAAAAATATGTATTGTTTCTTTTTTAATAACCAGAACTGCTAACTTGATTAGGCCACCACGGTTTCAATTAACCAAGTATATGCTAAAATACCACATCAGCATATATGCTTTCAAATGTAAAGCAAAACAGTATCTTCTTGAAACATGCTGCTACTCTGTTGAGGATCATTTAAAGACCATCATATCTCCTCTATCCAGTATGCTTGATAGATACATCTATGAACTTTGTTCATAGAACTTCGTTCATAGATGTATCTATAATCTATACTAAAATTCCATAATAGTAGGCACTTAATTCTCAGAAATATTATTGCATTGAAATAGAAATATTGCCATCAGATTGTAATTCTATACATTTTATCATTCTATATATTTTATCAGATGATAAAATATATAGAATCACAATCTGACAACGATGTTTATGTTTTAATACAATAATATTTCTGAGAATTTAATGCCTACTATTATGGAATTTTAGTATATGTATCTAGATGTACCTAATGATTTGTAAGTTGTATCCTATGAAAAATTTTCAGTTTCAATATTTTTAGTTTAAGTTTTAAAGTTACTTCTGAAGTGCTACGAACACATGTAAATGTGTAAAGTGGTTAATAAATATATTTATCTATGAACATTGAATTATACAAATATCACTTTTTCCTATTCAGTTTGTACTCCAAACATTCGTTGTGGAATCAAATCAGATAGCATTCATAGGAATGCTACAAACTGATTTGGAAAAAGTTATTTTTATATAATTCAATGTTAATATGAAAGTAGTTTTTCTTATGTTCATATGAAAGTAGTTGTTTCAAAAGTATTTTTTCTTTGAATATCCATGTGAAAGTTGTTATTTCAAGAGAATAACTTTTGAGCTTGATTTTCAGATCTTTGTAAAGAGTTCACTTCAAAACTAATGGATTTCTTCTTTCTTTCGGAAGTTTCCCATATTTTCTGTATACAGATGGAAAAGTAGAAAGCCAAATACCTGTATTTCGCAAAAAGTAATCTCTCCTTTTAATAAAAAATAAATATAACAGCAAATACTATACTGACCGCATCTCCATTAACCAGCGTCCCAAGGGCGATAAGGGGAGCAGACATATTGAAGAATTTCAACCACTTGTTGAGTTGTTCCTCGTTTTTGATTGGAGTTTTAGAAAAATCTCTCATGACATGCTGCTTCGCCTTACCTTCCTTCAGTAAAAATACTCCTCCCAAGCCTTAACAAAAGAATTATTTCAGTAACAAATAACGCAGTTCTTAGAATTATTTGTTTTACATAGAAATTATTGTTCCACCAAGGTTCTTTAAAAGTAAATGATGATCTCCTTGTTGCAAGCCTGATTCATGATAGTTTGTTTCTGGAATTAAACTTCAGGGCGAACCAATATTTTTTTATGGTAGATATATTCAACCATAATATACTTATGAAAGAACTGGTATATAAGACATAAA
>WOGN01007647.1:0-11723 GCA_015342105.1 Leptinotarsa texana | reverse complement strand
GACCGGAAAGTGAAAAATATGTGAAAACATTCCTCTCCACATACCATTCAACTATACCAAATCTCATTTCAATTCTCCTAATAATCTAGAAATTATGTAACTTATGTAACTGTAGTGAAATAACTTCACGTTAATACACCTTCTCACTCTTCATTGCTTGTTCGTAATTTTTTGGCCAAAAACAACACCGTAATCATGCCTCAGCAACCGTATTAACCGGATTTGCCCCCCTGCGACTTTTTCCTATTCCCAAGGTAAAAGGTAAGACCTCGTTAGCCCTTAGCTCGCACAAGTTTCGACTTCTGAGGACTCTCGTTTATACGGGTGTGATAGCTAGTTGAGGGAAAAAACATATTTTTTTTAAGCAGTTGCTTTCTCGAGAAAACGAATGAAAGAATGATTTTGCGTTGATACGTTATAGATAAAGCCGAAGAAAAAATTAAATTATTGCACACTACAGACTTATGATTATATGATATAAGTGCCGGATGTTTGCTCTATTTTTTTATTTTGGGACATCAGAAATTTAATGTTGAGCACTTTTGATTACGGTGAGTTTGTTAGTCATTGATTTCCGAGTCCTTGTTTGTCCAAATCAAAACCTTCATCTTTTGAAGTTTTTTCCGGAAAAAAAAACATTTTTTGTATAAATCCAATTGCCAAGACCGCAATTCTTTTTTGAAATCAAGCTATATTCGAATAATCATAGTGAGGGAACACATGTGTTTCAGATAGTTTTTAATATTCTAAAAAGCATTGAAAAATATGATCAATGATAATAATTGAATAACGATGGTGTCAGTGAAACCCGTCTAGAAATAAAAAATTTTTGTGAAAATGTGAAAATTAATTATTACCATGAATAGTGTTTCGTTTGAAGGTGGTTGACAATGCTTTGTGGTGAATTTCATTACTTAGGACTTCCATTGTCTAATATAACATACATTTATTTGAAATTCTTGAAAAAATTTGTGAAAAATTAAAAAGATTTGCTGAAATATAACAATTATATTAACCAAAAAGGAGAAATTACAATGAAATAAAATACAAGAGGCGAAAAGTTGAAAATTATTAACAAGAAATAAAAATTAAAAAATTCCAAACCAAGTTACTTCCCGAAGTTTCGATTGTTAGTATCCACAATCATCTTCAGGTGATAACTGGACTTATTCCTCCGAGCTCTGACTATTTATAGGTCATTCGAGTGCTTTCACCTATGCGTTCTTCCCTCTCTCCGCTTCATCGATTTTTAGCGGAAGCTGACTGTTTGGCGGGAGTTGGTCGTGTTCCGCTTGATTGGGGGTTTCCATATGTTGCGTATTTCTACGCTAGCTTGGCTAAATGCGTTGTTGGACAGCATATATGCGACTGCTTTGAATTTTCTCCTAAACCAGTGTTCCGGCTTGTGGATGATTTCAGCTTGAGACCACTTGATGTTATGTAGATGAGTCCAAACATGCTCTGCTATTCCTGATTTGCTGGTTTCTCCTCTGTGTGTGTTTCTTGTGCTCGGCAATGCTAACTTTCAATGGCTTCTTAGTTTCACTGATGTATGACTCTCCGCACTAGCAGAGTATCCAGTAAATGCAATTCTTGGAATCGCAGTTCGCGTTTAGTGGCCTGGATTCCGTAAGGCTGCTACGGATAGTGTTCCCAGATCTGAAGCATACTCTGATGTTATACTTGGACCCAAACCTTCTTATCCTTTCCGATAATCCTCTGATGTAGGAAGTACAAGTACTGGTTGTGGCGGCTTCTCTTTCTTGGGGAGCTCTTGTTGTCTTCTAGCTAAAGCATTTTCCTCCATCACTTTGGAGCAACCATTCTGTTGAAGGTCTTTTTTGATGATGCCTTTTCGAGATCTTCCTCTGTATTACAGAGCTCGAAAGCACGGTCTAGTAAAGTCTTGATGATTCCTCTCTTAGTCGATTGATGGTGGTTGGATTCCTGGTTCAGATATTGTCCTGTGTGAGCGAGTTTTCGATACACAGATGTTTCCCATTTCGTGTCGGTCCTCTTCACCAATACATCTAAGAATGGCAATTTGTTGTGGACTTTCTTCTCCATTGTGAAAGTGATGGAAGGACTTACCTTGTTGATGTGCTTCAGGAAAGTGTCTAGTTCTGCATTCCCATGGATCCATATTATGAAGGTGTCGTCTACGTATCTCAACCAGACTCAGGGCTTCTTGAGGGCTTCTTCAATAGCCAGAGTTTCAAACCACTCCATATATAGTATATTGGCTATAACCGGTGAAAGCGGCGATCCCTTTGGCAGTCCCTCATCTTGCGTGAAGAATTTGTCCTTCAGTTGAAAGTAGCAGTCCCTTATCTTGCGTGAAGAATTGGTCATTCAGTTGGAAGTAGCGTAGAGATACGGAACATATGGAAACCACTAATCAAGCGGAACGCGGCCAACATCCTTCAAACGGTCAACTTCCGCCAAAATAGATGAAGCGGAGAGAGGGAAGAAGGGATAGGTGAAAGCACTTGAATGACCTATAAACAGTCAGATCTCGGAGAAATCAGTCCAGTTATCACCCAAAGACGATTGTGGATACTAACAATCAAAACGTCATGAATTAACTTGGTTTGGAATCTTTTTAATTTTTAATTTTCATTTCTTGTTAATAATTTTTTTAATTTTCATCTCGTGTTAATAGTTTAATTTTATTTTTCATTTTTTGGTTGTTGCTTGTATTTCATTTCATTGTAATTTCAGTTTTTTTGCCTAATATAATTGTTATTTTTCAGCTAATCTCTTTTTTTAATTTTTTACAGATTCTTGCAGGTATTTCGAATCAATTTATATCATACTAGTACTATGTTGATGTTCCAATGTTTTATATTTCATATTATGTTTTATATTATATTTATGACTAGTACTATATTGCTGTATCGCTGCTGTTCCGATGTTTTGACAGAATCAGAATCAACGAACTTAGGCGTGCGCAGCGTTATAAAACAGTGCTTTCAAAAAATTGTTCTGCAGAGCCGTCTGGTGGCGAGTTACAGAAAATTGATACCCTGAAACCTCTATAAAATATTACTTATACATGTCAAGTTTCATCACAATCGGTTGAGCGATGTAGAAGTTATCACTTACCCACCAACCAACAAACATCCATTTTTATATAGTAGATTAGACAATGAAAAAATACTTCTGATAAGAATTGAATCCAAAAAATCATATCAAGTAAGTTGCAGTAGACTGATAATGAACAAATTTAATAACAACTATTCAAATCATGGAATGTTCTGTAAAGTATTGGCATCCTATCAGTTTCCTAATTTCCTTAAATTCCAAAGTATCTTTCTCTCTGTCAGTTGTCTTTGAGAGTGAGGGTTTAGAGTCCCGAGTCAGTTTGGAATTGAACATAAATTACCTCAGAGCTTTCAGTGGGTTCCTCTTTTGAGACACTTTTAAACACAAGCCTCTGTACCATGTTATTCACAATCATTTGATAATAAGGTCTTGGAAAGGTGCTGATTTCCAAAACACTTTCTCTATCATAATATGTATTTAAGGAAGGTTGTCATTTCAAATCAAATTAACCTGTTAGTGAGAAATCAAAGAATGTTTACCATGAATATATTTCAACTGTAGAAATGAAATAAATCAGGTGACATGTATATTAATTTTCAAACAGCTCATATTGAAAAGTAAAACTTTTTTGTCACTAAATAGAAATTTAACAAACCTGGTAAATCCAAACTTTTCAAATTGGTTTCAGATTCTACTGCTACGACTTTTTCAGTTTCTTGACATTTCTTCACAAACTTCAAAGCATTTCTCAGTAACAAAAAACAAGTGTCACAAACGAAGTGATCATCAGCAAGAGTAGAGTTCTGAAAGAAATTAAGTCTATTGAAATTATAAAAAAGATCATTATAAATGATAAAATGTTTGAATGCAGATTATAATGTTCTGAGTCAGATGTTGTAGAGACTTCCATATACTATCATTTTCACGTCGAACGAGATGGCAAGAAGCCAAGACAATCTCTCACAGTACTCTAACAATACAATCTTCAAATGTAACTAAAAAAAACAGCCATTTTATGTGTGTAAATTGCTTGAGTATCCTACGTAAATGTTGTTTGACAAGACAAAGTCCAGAATACATTTTTCAAACGAGAATAAAGTACAGCGCTTTGATTTAAAGACAGATCAAGCTGATATTGGTGTTTTCTCAAATCCAAGAAAAAATGAATGTAACTTGAGGTAACAAGTGACGAATTAAATGAGGAGAAAAAGAGCAAGGATAAGTACATAATAAAGTGAAAAGTGAACGTAATCTATTTGAGAATGGGGCAATTGAAAAAAAAGTGATTTGAGTCATTGACAGTAGCAGCAAAAACCCCATTAATGGACCCCAAAAAACTTTATACACAAACTGGTGAAACAACAAAAAGCCATGTTTCTGTATATCCTAATTATTTTGGCGTAGGAGAAGATTTTACATATGATTGTATTGAAAGGACAAATATGCATTCTAATTATGAAAATGATTACCACAATGCACTGTTGCAAAGCTGATTTAAAGAAATAAACTATTATCTTAGGTTTCAAAAAGAATTATTTGGAAAAATACATGTTTCACCTAAAAACATATGAGTTCATATTTTTATAAAAAGGAAAAAGAGTCAGTTGACATTTCATTCAACTGCAGAGTGCACAAAAATGGTAATGACATAGTTATATTTGGACCCCTAAATATAATAAGCGTTGATTGCACCATGAAAATGATCATGAACTTTCTACTCAGTGTGAGGCTGATAAAACACTCATTTGAATTATTATATTTGACCCCCTTAATATAATAAGCATTGATTGCACCATTAAACTGATTATGAACTTTATATCCAGGTTATTTAATTTATTCCGAAATAATAGTTTGAGGCTGATGAAACACGCATTTGAATTGAAAGAGTTCATCAATTTTTTAGAATGCAACTATATTTTGAATGGAACTAAAAAAAAACACAAATTCTATAAAAAAGCGACTATGCTGGGTAATAGTATCTCAAATCCATAAAGAATTCACTGACTGTTGAAATTGATTCAGCTACAAATATCATGCATAATTTGTCACTTGCCTGTGCAAACCCAAACAACACATCTGCATCGAGTTTCAAAACAACATATGTTGAATTATATGTACAGTATCTTGCAGCGGATAATAAAATATAACTTGAAAATATAAATATAACTGAATAAATCAAAATACATAGCACAATGACAAGAGGTAACAGATATTCAGTGCAGATGTAGAAAGTTTATCTCCCCCTCCTAACTTTCGAACACTACAAGAAATTGAGGTCAGACAAAATTTAGGTGAAAAGGTATCTATTTTAAAATTGTTTGATGAGAAAGACAAAATATTGTTGCATCATTAATCTCTGAGGAGAACTACCAACTATTTTTTTGGTTGAAAACTCATTTGAGTTTGTCAATTATCCAAACTAGTAGACAGGCAGACTTGTCACATATCCCACTGAGGGGATATGTGACATTTAAAGTGTACAACTGCACTTCATTTCATAACTCCTGGATAGAAATAGACGTGCTTCTAGAAATATTTTATAAAATATCAAGTTTGTGTATTACATAAACTTGCATTAGAATTGAAAATTCTTTCTCACCATCTGTGGTAAAAGTTGCACTAAACCTTCTTTTATAGATTTTCCTTCGAAACAGATCATTGATATGTATACTCGCTCCGACTGATGGTTGATCGAATTCAAACATGTACGACACCTTAAAATGAAATTCAAATTTAGTATACATCAGACAAAGCTGGTACTTGTTTTTCACCTCTTTTTATTTTCTTCTGTAATACTTCTCAAAACATTTTTCTTTTTATTAATATAATAGCTGGTTTCACTAGCAGTATCAGTGGATGAATTACTGAGTTTGCGTTCTTTAGTACTGTCAAAGTACTGAGCTGTAGTTTTGATATCATTAGTTATATTGCTGAGTTGGGAGATAAGTAGAGGTCTTCTGGATGCTACTGGAGAGTGCTGATGATGCATTGATGCAGCTTTTGGACTTTTTACCATAGAAATCAATTCAGATCTTAAACTTTGATCAGGTTCTGCTAGTTTCTCTACAAAATGATGTTGGATTTGTGTTCCATTGTGAACTGTTTGTATTTGTTGCAAAGGCTTCAATGAATCGAAGTGTGTTTGATGAGTACCTCGTGAGAGCATTGAGGCCACTGATGATTTTTCCAAAGATTGTATAGTTTTGGGCAAATCGTTCACTAGATTATGTGTTGGTGAAAGAAATATTTGTGAAGGTTGAGTTGGAAGAGGTTTTAGTTCTTTCAATTGAGAGTCAGACTTTTTTTCTGACACTGATCTTATATGAGGCAGAACATTCCTTTTAAATAAAGATCTTTTAGGTGATATTGGATTTTGATGATGCCCAAATGAACCTTTTGCTTTTTTATCCCGAGAAATCTCAAACTGAGGTTGTATTCCATTTTGAATTGTGGCTTTATGCAAAAGTTTCTTATTTGTAACACTGAAAATACAAACTATGAATCAATTTATCATTTAAACAGGTTTGCAAATTATGTGTTCAAATTTTTTATACAGACCAGGAAACCATGTCTCTATTCAAATGTGATATATTGAATCCCAGCCTATGCTAGGGATCAAATGTTAAAAAAAGGGTTACCTTATTAATACTTAGCTCACACAAGTTTAGACTTCTAAGGTTGTCAACAGATGAGAGGTAATAATGACATGAAAATAATCATACATTGATAGTATGAAAACTATATTACCAACTGAGATGATAACAATCAAAAGTATCTACAAAGTTAATGTACAACGTGTCTCAAACTAATCAGTGAACAAAACAAATGAAACTTTCATCAAAGATATTGGAAATCTGAAAATACAAAATCGGAACCATTTATTGATGAACTAAACGGTTAGGACATTGTAAGATACTGGATGACTAGTCAGTAGTTTGAGTCACGCGGTACTTTAAGGTATATAGTGACGTATGTTTGTCATCAAAACAGTTGGAACTATAGTTTCCATTCAATTATTTCATAATTATTTTCGTGTACTTACCTCCCATGTTAGGGTTCAATAAACTAGAGAGTATCGACAAGGCACAGTGTAACCAACCAATAAGTGGGGATAATGGACAAAAATCACGATTATTTTCAAACTTACATTTTTATTAGTTGATTTCAACTCAAAACATGGTAATAATGGTATATTAATGTATACTAAACAGCTATAAAAATATTAATTTAAATATTTGTAGTATTAATTGAATTAATTTATGAATTAATAATATTAGTAATAACAATACTATAGAATATGATATAAATTCTAATTCTGATACTGCTCAATTTTTCTTTAGGAGCATTGTGCAGATCAAATGGACTAAGTATTTGCTGAACGATTGATTCCGTTTTCTCGGATTTATCCACATTTTTACAAATTTGGACTATGTGATAGATCTGAACATATAAAAATTAAAATCGTTGGAATTGGCAAATTTCGGCGAAATGAATTGACCTCAGTACATTATACTTGAGGTAAACTTAATGCTTTAAAAAACTTGGGAAGATGTTTTGGCAAGTTTTTTTGTTATGTTCCATCAATATTGTCAACTTTAAAAAATATCAAAAATCAATGAAAAATAATACAGGATAAATGATAAGACAGCACTTACCCATAATCAATTATATAAGGTAAAAAAAGAAACGTTTTGAGGTTATTTCCTTTGGTTCACTTAATGAAAACACTGTTCTATCTTCAACGAGAGATGTTTAAACTGATTATTGGTATGAAAGAGGTTTTGAAGACCTTGCCTTGTTTACAATACAGCTAATGTGTTTGTTGATCAAACTAAGAATAATATTTATTGGTTTTATATAATTCCAATTCCTTGAATAGTTTCTCAATGTAACTAGTGAATTTAATATAAAATTTAAAAAAATAAAAACTCAGGATTTGATTGTCTTCCGGGTTTTGCTGTGGTCTTCTTTGGGTATATTCCCCAAATGTTTCAGCTGCAGAGTACTTCGACCACGCCACTGAAGATGACTGCCGCAGTTAAAACATTTGGGGATTATAACCAAAGAAGACCACGGCAAAACCCGAAAGTCAATCATAATATAGACGCCAGCCGTGAAAGTCTATGTGAGGAGTAACCACCGCAAAAACAATCATTCAATAGTTGAACAAAAATTATATTTCCGTTATGATGAAAAACATATATAGCTACATAATACGATAATGTACTATGTGTACTAACAAAAAATATATATGGTGAATCGAATTAAATCTTTTTCTATGCAATACTGTTTAATAAAGGATTCCAAGTATTCAAGTTTTCTTGTATTACTGAGTTACAGTATACAACATTGTCAATTCATGAATAAAGATAGGAGATATAGGCAGAAATGAACCTACTTTTTCACATACTGGACGAAAATACTTTCCGGAAATAATGTTTTGTCAATTAATCTGTCACTATCAGGATATGACAGTAACTGTTGAAAATATCTCCCGATCATACCAAAATTTTTGATAAAATATGGTAAAAAAGACTTAGTACATAGAGAAACAGGAATGTTCACTTCATATTAGTTGAAAACTAATACCCTATCGATATATTGGAAGGTATTCGGAGGCTTTCATTAAAAAAAATAATAGTATTATTCAGGTTTTTCTCACACAACTCTATTCTAGATTCGGATGTGGAATGAAACGTGGAATATTTTGTGTTCTGCAAAACACTTGAACTCAATACATTTTCCTACAAAAACCTTTTAGATTTATCACAAACTCCTCTATGAATTGACAAATAAAAAATTATCCGATAAAATAGATTTGAAAAATCTATTATTTCCTTTGAAAACTTAATTGAAATGTGAATTTTTTTTGGAGATATCAATTTTTGGAGAAAACGGCCTTTTGGCTGTCGCTCTTGAAATAACTAATTTCGCATGAACAATTGGATTACATAATGAAACAAATAGATTTCGAAATGAATAGTTTCACATGAACATTGAATTATAGCAAAAACACTCTCATCATTCACTTTGTACTCTAAACATTTATTATGGATTTCAAACAAATAGCATAACATTAATACAATATATAACATTAATACAAAATTCCACTCTCATGGAACCTGATCATCCTTAAGGTGTACTTCGTCAAAGTTTCGGTTCGAAAACATTCTTCAGCACCTATTTAAACTATTATTATTATTATTAAGATTATGACTTGATGTCATCGGAACATACTAATCGGTTTATATTATGATGACATAACGAATGTTTGGAGTACAAACTGAATGGAAAAAAAGTGTTTTTTGTGTAATTCAATGTTCATATGAAACTGGTTGTTCCAAATGAATTTCTTCATTCAGTTAATCAATATTCATGTGAAATTTCTTGTTTTCAAAGGTTCTTTTCTTCCAGTTTTTATCTGAGAGAAATTTCTATGTACGATCTACAAATCTTTGTAGGGAGTTCAATTTGAACTTAGTTGCTTATCTTCCTTTCTTTTGAAATTTTATCATTTTATTTGTATAAGGAGAAGTGGAAAGCAAAAAACTTTTTTCAGAAACTTCATTTTCATTATTTCCATATAATTTGAATTCATAACTAAATTTGTGCAAAGAGAAGTCAATTTTTTTAAAAACATTTCAGAAAGTTGAATCAAGCTACGAAAAAAGTTTCATTATTTTGCAAATAAATCACTTAATAAATCACTTAATTTTCATGACAAAGCAAGATAATTTATGGTAAAGTTTAAAAAAATTTCAAAGACACTTCACAAAAATTCAAATATATAAAAATAAATGAACATTTTTTAATGAAGAGCCAATTTGACAAGCTTACTGAATATTCGATACGACATTTCATGAAACATTGTACAGGATGAAATATTGTTGTATATTTGAGTTATGTTTGGTACAAGTTATATGTATTGAATTTAATACCTTTTCCTTTGTAAATTCATTCTTTTCATAGCAATATCACTAAGAATTTCCTGTCTCACTTTCCTCTGAAATATATCTTGAAAACTGCTACTTTGTGGAACAAATTTGTTGGCAGGTGGACTCGAACCTGATTTTGGTTTATTTATTTCTGGAATCATTTTCAATAATCTTTTTTTGTTTAGAGACTCATTTTTGGCAGAACTGAGATCATCTTGAGTAGTGCATGAAGAATTGACCCTGAAACAATTTGAACATTAACAGAAAACTATCTATCAAGAGGGTTGAAAATATGCAAAAATAAGTGAGGTAGTGAGAAAAATGTTCATCCTTATAGTCGGCCAGGATGCATTCTGGGCTTTGACTTGCTCAAGAGAAACTGGTCTACGAATGCTGTATCATATGATACAGCATATACAACGTATGAATTTATAAATTTTCGATGAACTTTTTTCTAAAATCATCAAATGAATACAATTAAAATGTTGAGTTACTGCTGTTGCAACTGTTTTCATTATATCAATTTTAAGATCATTGATTAATATCCCAAATGACATTTGATTCATTTTTATATTTTCCTTTCCTATGAAACGATTTATTAAACTTCCAAAAAAAGAAAAGCCAAGATAGAAAAAGTGCTTTACTCGCATTTCCACATCATACTTTATGCAAACTACCTTTTTTCAGTGGCAAATTGCCTCTATTATGTATGTATTTCAATTTGTAGTGAAAATCCTTGAAGATTGCAATACTTCCCCACCAAAAATATTATACTTCCACAGTCGTTTATAGAAACAAATGACAAAGATTCCACAAAAACATATTTTTTTCAGAGATTGGATATTTATTCATGCAAATATTGCGAAGTGATATTGTTGAGTTACGAATATGAGAACATCATTCAGTTCAGTTGGTTTATAATTTTATTTTATCTAGTTATATATAGTTGCTATTGCATTAAAAAAAAAGAAAAACAATTTTTGTCAATAAAAGTCAAAAGAAACATTTCAATTTCTTTAACTGAGGAAGTTATTAACTCCAAAAGCTTATGGGCCCCGATGATAAGTTGGGAATTCGTCAGTTCGATGGTACAGATTTCGACCACTGGAAATTTCGAATAGAATTACTGTTCAAAGAATATAAAGTTGAAGAAGTGATTAATGAAGAAGTTCCCTTGCCGGAAGACTCCAACTGGAAGAAAAAGGACATCAAATGCCTGAATATTATTGTGAAGTGCTTAGCTAATTCGCATTTGGAAAGCGTTAAAGATAAGAAATCTGCAAAAAAATGTGGGAAGCACTAGAAAATTCATATCAAAAGACAGGACTTGCCAGTAAAATTTATTTAAGAAAGGAGCTTTTAATACTAAAATCAGAGGAAAACGAAAGTATGGAAAGTCATTTGAGAAAATTTGATGAGATTGTAAGACATCTGAAATCGGCAGGTGAAAAATTGTAAGAAGTTCAGGTTGTTACACATTTATTGATTACGTTACCATCACCGTATGATAGTTTAATTTCAGTATTAGAGACATTATCTGAAGATAAACTAACATCGGATTCAGTAAAAAGAAGAATATTTGACGAAGAGAACAAGATAAACAATAGACATAGTAGTGATGAACTACATAGTGCATCCTTCTTTAATAAAAGTGAAGAAAAGGAAAACCTTGAATCCAGACAATTTAAATTCAATTACTACCGATGCGGAGTCAGAGGCCATACAATGTCAGAATGCAAATAC
>WOGN01007646.1:0-11724 GCA_015342105.1 Leptinotarsa texana | reverse complement strand
AAAATTGATGGGATTTATGTTGGTTTCCGAAGTAAATAAATTTCTAATCATGTAAGGTTTGGGCAAACTTCCAGACCAGAGTGATGCGATTCCATAACGTCAATAACTAAACGGTTGGTATATATTTATTTTGGAAATGGCGATTTTCAGAGGTCCGTTGTCATCATTAATAGATTACAATTAGCAACACCCCACTGGAATCAAAAACCAGTTTGTTGCCTACAGATCGTAGAAAACCATTGAATTAATATCATAATTGATTTATCTCCATTCTGAAATCAGAAGGATTTTCTTGCTCATGAATATAATAATAACTTTATTCACTCAATAAATAGTAGTACAGAATGCAAGTACCTGTTTCGTTATAACAATAAACATACAGCAGGCGCCAAACGTGATGGCGAGGACCGCTACAGTTTTTGTCAGACATACAAATGCTCTGAACAGCGACGTATCATTACTTTTCTTTCAATGCTGTTGGCGTTTACCATTGTCTTAATAATTTATGTTTTCTCTGAAAAATTTCATCGCCTAACAAAAAAAACAGTCATCAAGAGTGTATTTATGATACTGAATGAAATATAAAAAAAAATACAAATTAGTCATGTTCCATTTGCCATCCAAATCAAAATTAATCATAGGTACGACACTGGCCGGCACGGAGCTCATTGTAATACAATAGGAATTGATGTAGTTATAGTTGGGAGAGTATAAAGTGACATAATGAAATAAAATAACAGGTAGGTATATGAAAGTTATAATAAAATAAAAATGAATAAACTTTAAGTTCAGCAATTGTACAAAATATCTGCCATATTCTAGTATATCCCCAGCTTTTTTTTGAACAGATGCTTATTATTCATTCATTTTATTGTTTCAGGTAGGGGAGAGTGTGTATGAAATAGCCAGCCTTTGAAAGAGCCGATGTGATTTTCTACCACCATAATTCTTACCATAATTTGATTTTAATGTTTGTATGGCAACACTGAATAGCTGTGATCCACAAACCTTTAACAGTTCTGCGAAAACGAATGACGTCGGTAAACCACATCAAAGGTTTTAGGACCAAAAAGTAAGTTTTTTTGCGTTCAATTTGTTTCACAAAGAAAAGTGCAGTATTAGTTGATAACATTGATATGTTGTATTGTTAGGCATTTATTCAGCATCATTTTACGATAATATTGATGTCATAATGTTTACGCGAAATAGCTGTATTTTGAGGTTACAATTTAAATGACTAAATTTTTGGAAAGAGCCACTTGTAGAGGCTTTGAAAGAGCTGGCTCCAGGATGCAGCACTGTTTAAGCTCCTCCTAAAATCATCGCTGAAAAAGGGTCAAAACAAATTGAACAAGTTACTTCTGCTGATATTTCCACCTCATTAAAGCCATAGACTCCAGCCTCTGTATGTTGCGGTTTATAGGCCTTTCAAAACAAGATATTGAATAGTTATGAACGAGTGGATTGTGATTTGAGACTGATAAATAAGTGATTTTCACAGAAATGAGCAATTTTAGAGTTTAATAAGATTTACATAACAGATATTTTTTATTTTTATTTGCTGAATGTTGCTTTGATAGAGCCGATTTCCATTTTTTCTTTAAGTTGCCATATTACTGATTTCTGTCATGGTATCTCATTTTATTTTGATTGGATAACCATGACTATTGAACTAATGATTTACAAAAAGCAATTTTATTCAATAACCGTCTCTGACATTAACTTTTTCTGATGTTTTTCGAAACTGGCTCTTCCATACATATTCTCCCATACCGAACTATACTTTTTTTTATTCATTTTTCAGCTACGGATGGGTGAGTACATTTTCACTTAGCTGGTTCTGAGTAACAGAAATGAAATCTGACGTTCACACACAGTTCAATTTCAAAAAATTTTGAATCTTCATACAGGCTATTGAAGAAAGATCTGAGAGGTTTGTTAATAATCAGCCGGATGTATTTTTTTTTTGGATTATTTCCAAAGAATTCAAATATATTCTAGATGTGTTTTCCTAAACCGTGATAGTGTATTTCAAATGACTTTCAACAATAGAATAATGCAGTTTTTTCAATTTGGTGATGGGCAAACATTTTTGAAAACTTTTTAATTGATGAATAATTTTACGCAGTTTTTCAATTATGATGTTGATATGAGAGTTCCACCTCAAAGTATTATCGATATACACACCTAGATAGTCAATACTTCTTACAGATCCAATATATAATGTTTTTTCAGGTAAGTTGACTAGAATTTGATGAAATGGTGCATCTCCGGATTCATTGCAACTGAAGGTTCAGTTTTCTCCGGATTGACAGAATATTTAGAGTATTTATGAGAATACATTTTTTTCAAACACATCGTTTTCATTTCACAGCATCTCACGACAAGCTATAAAAATCCCCTCAGTATAATGCCATACATGCTTCAATAAGCTGCCAAATGTATTGTATCTTTACTAGCTTGTAGTACAACTGACTTACCTTACTTACTTACCCCAGCGCATGAAAAATAGCGGATAAACATTATTATTATAACTATTAATAAGGTTGAAAAAAACAGGACCAAGAACAGTATCTTGAGGTACACCACATCTGATATATTGCGGTTCACTTAGGTCTTCACCTATTTTTACTACTCATTTTCCTTTTTCTGAATAACAACTCAGAACATCAAGAAATTTTTCCCAAATTCCTTTCCTATCTAATGTTTATATTAATATAGAGTGAGTGATCCACAGTATCAAAGTCCTTGTTAAGGTCAATGAAGAGACATAAACAAGGATTTCTATTTTCGAAGAAAGATCAAAGTGATTTCCCTCTTGAAGATGATCACTTGGTGATCAAAACACGTGTCGAGATGTTAAAATAACGTTTTCTTTCCAAACAGTGCATCACAAATATATTGAATGACCTTTTTTGTTTTTGTCACATTTCGATTCTGAATACTGGAAGTCTTATGGCATTATTTGGGCAAATTTCCAGACCCACAATGCAATCTCGCGACTCCAATAACTTCAGAAACAGGCGGCCGGAGTCTGATTCTGGAAAAATTACAATTCACTAAATTCCAACTTGTGCTTCCAGCACTCTGTCTTGGTGTCTAACAAATAATTGCGATAAAATCGTCCAGATCTCATACTTCACGACATTCAACGAATTTTAACGGATTTTCGTTTCCGACACTGAAATTCCATTTAAGTTTGCTATCGCACTTTATCAGGGCGAATAAAATTTTGAAATCTGGTTTAGATCTACAACAAAATATTCATGAACATATGACTTCGTAGAATTTTATTTTGATGAGAATTTAATTAACTTATTGATGGAATTACTTTCAATTCCCACTATAAAACCTCGACTCGTGTTTCGCTATACAATAGCTTTCCCAATTGGAATGTTTTTGGAATATAAGTAGTTAACTTATTTCTGCTTGATAAATCTCTCGTATTGCTTAACACGTCTCTAGGTTTTATTAAAATTTTATAGTGAATATCATAATAACTCTTATTAGTGATTTTTAATGTTTCTTTGAAATCCTGATGGCAACCACGATATGAAGATAAACAGGAACAGAATAGATATACAGAAAAATATAAGTATTATAGGCAGTACATACTTCTGTTTCATGAAAATCTGGAGTTGATATGAATTCGTGAATACGTGATATTATCATCAGTAGAGTTTATGTTTTCAGACTTGAAAATTCTCTCGAAGAGAAATTTTTCTACATAAGATCATATGTTCCCATACTTCTTTCTTCAAACCATTTTTCATTGGATACTTATATAAGGTCTTCCAACAGGTTCTTCCGAACTTTGACATGATAACGGATATCTTGTTGACGCTACATCTGTTAAAGTAGCTGTTATTTATTCAGTCTGTTTTGTCAAGTTACCGCGGACGTTTATAGCATTCAACAACACGTGCAAATAATAAAATTGTTTTATCAAAATGGTTGTTCCGTTCAAGCAACGTACCATACGCTTTGCCCATTTTACGGTGGCTAAATCGTTCTACCGAGAGAACTATTCACAAAGTGGTGGATGAAAATTTGAGTCCAGTGGTTGAGTAAACGACTGTCCAAACCCGTACGTCGACGAAACGTACGATCCATCGAAAACATCGCCACTGTCTGTGAAAGTGTGCGGGAAACTCCCTGGCAGTCGATTTCGTGTTGCTTTCGAGAACTCAGCCTTTCGCAGACCACAACTTGGAGAATTTCGCGTCGTGATTTGGGCCTGCCCCCATACAAATTTCAACTGACTTAGGAACTGAAGGTAAACCATAGACGACGACATGTGTTTGCTGAATGTGCATTAGAGTAGTTGGCAACTGACCCTAATTTTAATCGGTAAATCATTTTCAGTGAAGAGGTCCATTTCTGAATGAATGGGTACGTGAACAAACAATATTGTCGAATTTGGAGCAGTACCAGTCCATATGAGATCCAATAGTATTCAATATATAACCAGAAATGGCCACAATCTTCTTATGCCACAACATCGACTGACAATTACTCATAAAAGCTTTTTTACTATTTTAGTAAGGCTCTTCAATCATCTACCACCATATATGAGAAAATTACATATGATTAAATTAAAAAAAAATATATAAAAGGGCTGCTGGTTGATCTCTGTCCTTATGACATAATTGAATTTTTCAACTGCAAGTTTTAATGCTTTCCCTTTTTGATGTGTATGATGTGTACTATATTCACCTACTTTGACGATTTGTAATGCACTATTTGAAACCTTTGGTGTAGTAATGAATATTACTGGAGTTTTTGCCCAACACCAAATCGTTATTTTCAACATCTCGACACGTGTTTCGATCACCAAGTCTTCAAGAGGCAGATTAAACTAGAAAAACTCTCATCTAAAAAACAAATCAACCCAAGCAATGATAGCTATGTGATCACTACGCATATTTGCATGTATTAAGTGACATAAACAAGCCTTCCCACGCTGGCCAACTGCAATCAGATCTCATAGCTGAACTCCGCCTTTTCATAATTTCTGTGTAATAATATTTCATTTGTTTTTTTGGAAAAGAAAGTTTTTGGCTTTCTACTACATCCATTTCATTTGTATTTCTTATTGTGATGAATAAAGGCACATCATTAGTATTATAACTACTTTTATAGTGTCGGAGGTGACATTTCCGTTTAAACGCCTGTGGTGTGCACATATACCGTATTATGAAGTTTCAGCCGCATATTATTGAAAAAAACTGAATGTAGGTCGTTTCTTGAAGCGACTGTGTACAAGCAGCCTTATCTAGGGGATCACGTGCACTATGCCTTTGCGCTTGCCAGTTGGTTTGACGTGGGTGTTTTGTTCACGCACTCAAATCGACCGTCGTGTTGGTCGCTGGTTCAAACTTCAGGCTGAACGATCGATTTTCACTTGCTATCATCCAACCCGTGTTAGGAATCACACGTTAAAATTTCGACAGATATTTCTTTGTGACGCCCAGTGACGCCCAGGGTGGCAAAATTGCATCCATTGATTTTGTCCCATCTCTTTAGGTATCGAGCATGGGTGTGTCATTTGGCTAGTTCTGCAATTATCGAAGTCATCAAGCCGTAGGTGCCACTGGGTCCTAAAATTCTTAGTCCAGCCGCTTTCTTGGCTGAAGAGTAGGCAACACGATTACCTTCACTACTGTCGTGCCCATCAACCCACCTCAGGATTATGTTATTATTCAACGAGGCCTTGAACGATGCTATATTCCACGCATAATGGCATCAACAGGTATTTCAACTTTAACATTTTGACTTTGACATTTTACTTCTTCTACATAAATGCTCTGTATTCTAAAATTATTTCTTCTTTCACATACAGATTTTATTGTTCTTCAACACCTTTTATTTTTATCATAATACGTTTCATGCCTCCTTCCTTACCATCCCTTTTTTCACCTATTGATTATATTTTAAATATAATTATTTTTTTTTGCTGACGATTTCAGTAATCGTCATTATTATAAGTTCTCATTAAATATACTAATATGTTGAAAGTAGTGAATGAAATAGCGCCAGCTTTGAATCAATCAACATGGTACAATTTCAGATTTGAAATATGCATTTTATTGAAAATAGTTCTCATAGTACCATCTTGACCTGCCACTGTTAGCAGTACTCATATTTGATTTATCATGATCAACTACAAGTATTTTCAGTATACTACTATGACTTTTCTCAACCTTCTTGCTTTTCTCTCCTCACTCATTATTTTGCTTTCTCCTGGTACTTTTTCTGTTTCTGTATTTTCTGATATTTCAATTTTGTCTCATGTTGTCTTTCTTCTTTCCCCACATATCAGCTGGCTACTACTTGTATGTGTTCTATCTCTCACCCTTTACTTTTCCTTAACCCAACTATTTTCTTGCACCTCTTCCTTTAATATTTATTATTATTATAATATCAGTGACTCCAATTTATGTTTGAAATGCAATGCATCGCGTACGAGATTGCGGAATTTCGAGCGATACATGTATATGAGATTTTTCGAACAGTATTCGAAAATGAAAGTGACGCAAATGGTTGGCAATGGATTTATTGTGGTGAATTGTATAATAACCTGGAGCAGCACAAAGATTCAATAGGGTTTGTTAAATCAATCAGAAGAAGTAGTTGGTTCATGATAGACTCTAATTGTTTACATACATTTTCAAAAAAAAATTCTTTCAGATAAAGGACATATTTTTACTATGTAGTTATTCTATAGATAAATAAAGAGGTTCTTTAAAAAACTCAAGTGTCGGCCAGGTCTATCATATCTCTAAATTCATCACCACCACCTATTTTATTAGAGTAAAGATTTCCAATTGGACATTTTGATAATCATGTACAATTTTTTCAATGTTTTCTATACGATTCTATACGATTTGGGTCCCGAAACGTCGTCCAAAAAATCTGTCGGAAAAGTTTTCGAAATAAAACGGATCGAAGGCAAAAACTGCAACAGATTTTGGCCTTGAGATAAATATTTGTACAGAGTGGACACTTTTAGAGGAAAACTCATGTTCTCAAACCATATAAATGAAAACTTATGGCTGTGTCTGAGGGTCAAAAATTATGACAAAATCAATGATGTAAATTGGCATATAGATATTTATCATCGTTTCTGTTGTAACTTCTTTCCTGTCAAAAATTTCATGTTTCTATTCTCTATTATATTCTAAACGCACTTTTTTACGAGGAATTCCATGATTTAAAAAACGTATTTTTTTCAAATGAGATATCAACAGTTATTTGTAACTGTTTATTCATCATTATTGTTGAAATGTTTTTTCAATTTTCCACTTATGAGTATGAGTAAACAATGACAACCTAGTGTTGGAAATAAGACCGTTTATTCATATGACCTGCTAAAAACATTATGTATCGTAGTTGAATGAATTATCTATCTATGTATCTATCTAATAATGAATGCGTTATTGATTTTAATCATTCATCATTTATTAGGTATATCGGGCATTCTCAATTTCTCCTATATGCCGATGCTCTCAAGCTGTTTAAAAGAATCGAAAGCGAAAAAGATTCTGATATGCTTCGAAATGATCCCAATAATCTATACACTTTTCAGTATCTGACCTATCTCTCAACGAAGCTAAATGAAAAATAATGAGTTTCACACAAAATAAGTCACCCACTATCAAGGACTATTTCATTAATCATACCAATTTACAGAGAATCAATGAGATGAAAGATCTCGGGATCATTTCTACTGGTGTGTTCAGTTTCTCTGGGCACATAGAATACTTAGTATCTGAATGTTATAGAAAAATGAGCTTTATCTTTAGATCTAGCCGTGAATTCAATCACGATACTTGTTTTTTACTCTTTAACTCCATTGTTCGTTCTAAGCTAGAATATGGTTGTGTCATTTGGAATCCAAAGACCTTTCTATATTCTGAAACTATAGAAGAAGTCCAGAAACGATTATTAAGAACACTACTTTTTCAGAAAACACAATGTTTGGCTTTCATTTATATCATATTCTAGCCAATTACAATAATTCAACATGCAACCATTAAAAGACCGCCGTGGGTCCTCGGAAGTAATTTTTGTTTTTAATATTCTTAGAAAACTGAATGTACCTGAAATTCTCTATAATATTGATTTCATTGTACGTAAGACTGAGAAGAAGAGACAATCTATTTCGTATCTCAAACAATTTGTCTCCTCTTCAACAATGTCTCGAAACAGTTAACAAAATTGCGAGAAACTGTGAACTGGATATATTCAGTATTACAGAGGACAACTCCTCCGGATGCTCAAATGTGTCTGAGTATTTTTACGGCCATTTTATTATTTACTGTTTTATATTATGATATTTTATATAGATTTTAACCGCATCAATGGTATTCAATGAATACTATATGTAAGGAACTTTCTGAAAAACTGTACATCATGTAAGTGGAAATCATTCTGTTTATTTGCCAGTATAAATAAATTTCTATTATATTTTATTATTGTCATCCCTCAACTGTGAATCTAGTTTGGAAGTGTAGCGCCGGGGGCTTTGAATATCAGGTGGAAAAATAAACAAATTATTACACAAAATAAGTCAAGCTTTATTTCACAGATTCATTCAATACATTATGTAAGTAGAGCAGACGACTTATGAGAAGCAAGTATATTTTTTCAACATTACAGTTCGAAAGCTCACAAATTGAACAATGGTAAAAAGCCGTTATCGATTCAAATATTATAATACACTGCTCAAAAGATATGTATGTAACATTTTACTTTATACATATTTATAGGGATATTAAACAAAATATTATTTACAATTTCAATTCTAGGATAACTATTTCAGGAAAAATCTGGAAATGTATTCATTTCAATAGTTGGGTATTCAGTTTGAAAATGCGATATTTTCATGAAAAAGGCTCTTGAAAGTCCCCAAGAGAAAAATTTTGATGATAGCTGACAAAAAGTAGAGTAATATTTGCAACATACGCTATATTTTCCGAAAATGAGTGAAAAACTGTTGTACACATTCCTATTCAAAAAACACTGCAATGAGATATTTTCACTTTACAAAACCGCGACACGTGTTTCGCTTCATAGTAGCATCTTCAGGCGTTACAATAACAAATTCTGTGTCATGCTTTCATTGTAATTAGAATCATGATGAACTCATTACATAAACTATTTACTTTTCTAGAAAAAACTCAACAAACTGAAGAATAATGAATACACGTTTAATTTTACATAGGACCTAATCTATCCCAATTACCAATTTCCCCATTCATTTTTTTAAGGACTTACTCAAATTATTATTTTTTTTTGTAAGCTGCGTTCAGTTCTCTGTTTAACAAAACACTATGATTCATACTTACCGAAGTAAGTTAGAGTCAGATATTTACTGCCATTCCTTGAAACTAGATAGACCTGGTTCAGAGCTTGTTTTTGCATTTTTTCAGATTTAAGTTCTTGTCGTGAATTTCATATTGGTAGTAATTTTCTCCAGAAGAATATGATGACATAGACGTAATTTTTTCCCAAGAGGAGAACGATTCAATATTTGTACACCATCTTTTGAGTGAGGAGCAGGATTTTGATGTATTGCATCCGAAAGAGAATCATTCAGAACTCAACCTTTTGCTATTCTTAAATATCATTAGATTTATGAATTCAGGGTAGGTGAACTGAGATATCAGGTAAGTCTCCTATTCATTACTTATGTTTATGAGTTTTTTCTTAAGTGGTTAATATTTTATGTAATGATTTCATCAGATAGAAATTTGACAGGTAGTAACAATCATTAGGATTCAAATCACTGCAAAAGCATGACGAAGAATTTGTTTAGTCAGTATTGTTACGTCTGAAGATGCTATTTTATAGCGAAACACAAGTCGCTGTTTTGTAAACTTTTGAGCAGATCCATGAGTTTTGTATCTCTCACTGTTTTCGATTTTCCCGTTCTGGTGTTCCATTTCTTGGACACAAAGTATACTAGGGAGATTTGAAAAGAAGAACACATATTATAGAGTCAGGCAAAGTTTCACACCTTTCCACTTTGGCACACAATCTATTTTGTCTTTTTTCATACTGAAAGAGAATACCCATTCCTTTGTTTCCTGATTTTTCTTGTGACTATTTGTAGAAATAATTACAAATCTAACTATCAGAATTGAGAAAAATATCGCTATTTCCCTTCATGTCTCAATATTGTCATAATCTTGTGTTTATGCCGATATCTATTCAACACGATGGTCCCAGTTTATCGGCAATTTGATTAGAAAGTCGTTGATACTATAGCCTTGTTCGCGTTTGTTTTCACACTCATTTCACTGATAAAAAGGATGCCCTCGATGTTAGAGGCTGAATTGGGTTTTGAAATGAATTGTCATTTTATCACATTCGTTGGGATTTGTTTGTATATATTTGCTATTGAGAAAAATGTATTTGAATTGAGAAAATACTAAAAATAGTTATTTTATTAGACAAACCAAGTGATGTATTTTCATTATTGAAGTCTTCGATTATAAGATAAAAACTTATGGCAGTCCTAATATTTCTCCAAATAAACAAAAAATATTTTATGTCACTCATTAATATTGATGAAAACAGACAAAATATAAATTCGTTATAATTTGATGAATCTGTTGGTATACCAAATGGTTTTATCATCGGTGGGATCAAATTTGACACTGTTTAAGTATACTTTCTACTTTAAAAGCAATGGTGCTTTGGTGATTTATTGAAAAGACTGTTTTCAATTGAATCATCTATTCAATTTTAGTAATTATTATTAGTCTTCTTGTCAAGTTATTATATGAATACTGAATTGTATTTTCAATACTGACCACATCTTTCAAAACTACGTTTGAGGGATTCAAACCAAATTTTAAATCTCAAACAAGAGATCAAAAGATTGACTAGAAAGATTTTCGAGAACGTTGATAACTATGTTCGGACTTTTTGTTCATTCCTTCAAGTTTTTTTGTTCAAACAAGCCATTTTCTCGATGAATTTTGATTCAATGACAACGAACACTCGTCTCTAAAAATCATCCCACTGTTTGATCTCCTCCAGTTACAATGAAGTTATTGTTATCACACTTATGGCAATTGGTGGATAATTATTTAAAATATATTCATGAATTAATTTCAGTTGGAGGGGTATGATTACATTGTGTATACACTGCGTTCAACATAAGTAGAGCTAGCTGTTCTCGGAAACAGTGAAAATAGAGGTTCAATAATAAAGTGGCACTAATTCTGTGCTTAGTATGATACCATTAGATAAATAAAACAATCAGGAGAAAGTAGTTTCACAATGTTTTTTGGTGAATTTTATCAGTTCCGACTTTCATTCTACTATGATTTGAAATTTAATTTTATTTGTTTTTTCATAGATTTCGAATCAAACTTGAATCATATTAGACAATGGAAGTCCAAACAAATATAATTCATTAAAAAAATACTCAAGAAAGGTCGTCTATTATAATGTTCAGAGATAATTATTGAAATTATTAAAACAATTACTTGCACTTCCTTTTGAGGAAAAAAAATAATGAGCGAAATAGAATTTGTGACATTTTCTTGAATCTCAAAAAGTACTTTTCAACGTTGTACATCAAAAATACAATTTTCTTTGTTTGAAGGTGGTTGACAATGTTTTGTGGTGTATTTCATCAGTTCGGACTTCCATTGTCTAATCTAATATAAATTGATTTGGACACCCTGAAAAAACTATTACAAAATTAAT
>WOGN01007645.1:0-11724 GCA_015342105.1 Leptinotarsa texana | reverse complement strand
AGTTAGGGCTTCCACCCCTCCACCAGAAGATATTCATTTGCGTGAGTGTAAATGACGGTTTATTATTGATTATACTACAAATATACGAGGCAAATAGAAAGGGGTAATGAAATGATGTTTTTCTTTCATACAAAATAATAATATGTCAGGAGTACGCGTTGAACTCCTAATCTTTCTAGGTCTTACTCGCCACTTTCAATAAAAAAATGTCATATTCAGCGGTACGTCCCACCTCTAGCAGGGTTGCCTCTGTTGCTTATTTCATTTTCATATGGCTCCATGCGGAGATTTATTTTTCGATCATCTACGTGCCGTTTTCATTGTGGTATGTAATACGAGTGCACCTCCTCGCAAGTTATTCCTTTTAAGATGAATATTTCACGGTAAGTAATTACGAAATTATAGTTCTAATATACTTCTAATATATTATCCAATTTGTAATTTGTGTAACTCAGCATTATTACATTATTAATTATTAATCATAAGATATATATTTCGATGAAAAGAAGATATCTTCATTCACAAAAGTACTGGATAAGCGAATGCGTAGAAGGTCCCCTCTTTTTCAGATTTTTATTTTCGCTAACTCACTTCCTAATACGACACATATTGCTTCGCTAATAACAGAAATAAAGAGGATTATCCGGTACTAATGTCTGATACTAATTTACATTTCTTGTATTCGAACACATTCAAGATTTTAGACAATCACACAGGAATTTAACTTTATTTCTGACAATATTATTTTGTTGAACAATAGAGGTTCGAATTATCATTGTCTGAAATTACTAACAAAGACTCAAGAATACAAAAATTAAACAGAATTTTTATATTACATCAGAAATTATATATGAAATATAGATACATAAGTACACAAATATTCAACACAAAAGAAGAAAAACCGAATGCAAATCATTGTGAGCTGGAATGAAAACCAAGTGATACTAAGCATGAAAAGGAAAGTATAGAGTGTATTGTCAAATCATAACTTAATTATCAAGACTATACAAATGAAAAGAACAATAAAATATATTCAGAACTGAGTTGTAAGTACGTATCCACAATTAGGAACATGAATCACATCTGGTTATAAATTTTTAATAATAGTAGTAAGAACCTCATATATACAAAACGAGAGTTTGAATTATTTAGTTCTCAAATGAAAATTCAGATATGTGGACAGATCAAAAGCTTTTTGACTTCATTATATTTTCAAATTTTATTTGAATAATAACTTTCAGCTCATGTCCTTGCTAGCTGATTACTAGAGGTACATCCAACAATTTTCTGAAAGTGCAGGAATATATGCAGGTTTGAATGTATTGTTGAAATATGAAACTATACCGATTATGGAAATGAGTTGTTTTTTGTCAAAATTCAAAATTGATAATATATGTAATATAAAATTTGTTGTTAACCTTGAAAAATAATATTTTAGAAGTTCGAAGTACTGATATTCTATAAAAACCTTCAGTCACTTCAAAATTAAATCTTTCAGCATTGTTTCATTCATTCTGAATGTAAAATTGTATACCAATTCTTCAACATTTCAAATCTACATAGATGATACTTCCCCAATATTGTCTTCAAACATGTTATTTTTCAGTACTTTGTGGTATTCGATAAAATCATCAACCGAAAAAAAAAATAGCTGTGTATTTTATTGATATTTATTTTAACGTTTTGGATTTCAATGTGATCAGAATTGAAAAAAGTATCGATCAGTTCTCAACGGAAATTTATGGAAACAAGACAAATTTCAGTAGAAGACTTGAATAAATTGCACTGATTAGGTTTTCTGAATGTTGAGATGAATAATAATATTAATAATACATACTCCTATTTTGGATTTGGGAAATCAAAAAAGAAGAAAGTTATTTTATCTAGAACAAAGAAAATTCACACAGTAACATATCTATATATAATGGTTTTGTATTTTTTTCATATTTTTAAAAGTTACAAAATACGAAATATTAACTCAAAAATGTCAGAAACATTCATAAATACCGATAAAATAATATATGAAAAACTTCCATGTCTAAATGGAATACACGATTTTCACAATTCACGTCGAAATTCATATTGACTAATTTTGATAAATAATTAATGGAAAATCACTTTAATATGTTGAATGAATTTGACTGAAATGAATTTTATGTAGCAAAACTAAAATGAAACCGACCTATGATCAGGAACTAAGTCACGATTTAGAAAAAACGTTAGGACTTACCTGAGCGAGGGTGACTATCAATACAAACATTTTTAAAGAGCATTGGTGGTGAGTAAGATATTGTTTCAAGGCCATTGAAATTCTCTTTGAAGTAATTTTTTAATTTTGAAATTTCGCTTATCAATTTTTATCTGTTCAGCTATTTTTGCGTATCACTTGGATGATTGAATGTTTGAACTGAAACGACGATTTTATTCGAAAATATCCTAATCTGAATGGAAAAAGAGGTAGATTGAATGGTCCGGAAAGTTAAACCTAGGGAATACTACAAACGGCTTTAAAATATTTGCTTCGAATAATTGTTAAGTGCCATCGAATTACCACACAAATGCACGAGAACGTTTCGAACATAAATCAACATTATTTCACGGAAACGGGCGATCTTCAGTTTGAATAAGTGCCTAGTAAGTAAGTAGCTGAGCAAATTCAAATCTCAAAACGTAACTATTTGATAAATTATTAGACCTAATTTACAAATTCAAAAACTACTTCAAATGAAATTTCCATGCCTATAATATATATTACTCCAGCCCAATGACATTTAAAAATTTGTATGTAGTCGTCAACTTCCCATGGGAGTGAAAGTGGCAAAAAATCGACCGACATTTTGCTAAAATAACACAATTCCTGATAACGGCTCTGTCTTGTTCTCGAATTTAAGTTCATATCACGTTCCTGATTTACTTGCAGGAATTCTCTGATTTTGATTTTCTATTTCCAGTGCATCTAAAATATTGCAGATGGCCTTAGACTCAAAGCCTAATCCTAAAAATGAAGGTGAAATAAAAAGACAAATATTTTATTTCTGTTTAGGACTTACAATTTGTTAATGTTTTTTATCAAGAATTTTCAGTTATATATAGAAATGACCATGTTTTGTAAATCATTTCTACTTTTACATGTACACCTCAACTCAACAAATTACATATTAATTCATTTCATTTCGATAAAAAAAAATATGTGAAATATTATTGAATAGTCATTTGAATAATTCTGATATACACCTTTTTTCGCTGGCAATGAACTTATAAATATTTCTTTTTGACATACATTTGATATACTATCCCCAATAACTATTCAGTTCATTGCTTGTTGTTTACAGATGATACTTGTGAAAAGGATCCGTCCATCATATGGAGTAGTTTTTCTGACTCTAATGACCCAATCTACACATCTGAAAACACAAAAAATCACCAAACATGGGACTGGTTGCTTCACGAAGATTCTGAACAAATCGCAAACAAAGTAAATTATGTGGAAACAGAAACAGCTATGGAGAAAAATATGCTACATGAACTACTTCCTCTTCAAACTGACATCGAGAAGGAAGTTGTTTCCTCTCCTGTTACATCATCAAGCGATAATTCAATGATTACAACATTTATTGAACCAATCTTAGTTACAACCGAAATCTTGAGCACTTTGAATTCAAATACTACCGATGCAATAGTGCCATGTACTACTTCCTGTCCTCAAGCAATCGTTTAACCGGTGACAAACACAGAAGAAATTACTACCCATAACAAGTCTTTGGTTTCCCAATATTTCGATTAAAAACTTAAAAAAAAACGAAAAAAAACAAAACAGTTTGCAAATTCTGTAAAATGAATGTAACCCATTCTGAACGTCATCTAGTTAGACACCATGTAGAAGAAAGAGAAGTTCAAGATTATTTGAATTTTCTAAAAAATACGAAAGAAGGTAAACAAATGAGAAGAAATATTTTAGCTCTGCTTCGATATGAAATACATTTCGATGATGAGAATATCAACTTAGAGCGATTGCCATGATCACACTGTATGAAAATAGTTTCGGCAAAATATTTGAGAAGGCATTACAAAACATGTATAGTAAAACCCATTAATAATACTGGACAGAACGTACGTCATCAAGCAGCCTCCCAGACCTTAGTTGCTTGTGCATCTCAACATACAAATATGAATGCGACTTTTAGAGTTAGAAATGAAGTTTTCACTAAGATGGCTTCAGACGAAATTGGCTTTCTAGCGAGGAAAGATATGATAATTTGCAACTTTGGATTTAAAAAAACATAAACGTGCTCAAATTAAAATGCGGGAATGTGCCAGATTACTTATTGATATACGTCAGCGAACTGGAAAGCCTAACTTTTCTTTTTTTGAGATCCTCAATCCTGTTCTATTTGATGACGTTGTTTTATCTGCGAAAGTATTCAGCGGTTATAATGAAGAAAAATAAAATTTCACGTCTCCAAGTTTAGCTTTAAATTTGGAAACTACCTTACAACAAACATGTGAACTGACCACTCACCTGTTACTCAAAAATACTTCGGAAATCAAATATAGTAATATTGAAGAAAGATTGAAAGAAATAAAAAGATTTCGATTTTTGGTACAAACTCAATGGAAAAATGAAATGTCATCTTTGGCACTGAAAGACTTGGCTGAAAAGAAGTGGAATAAACCTAGGATTTTACCATTAACGAGAGACATTACAAAGTTTAGAAACCATATTTTGGATATCGCTACGAAAAGTGAAGTTGCATTGGAAACAGACAAAACTGATGTTAAGGTCTACAAAAAATTAGTAGAAGCTTCATTATCATTCCCTATTTCATTGAATAGAAGAAGAATTGGCGACGTACAATATGTGGCTATAAGTGAATATTTGAAAAATTGTGAAGTTGATGATTTGACAGAATTTTTAGACCAGTTAAGTGAATTAGAAAAAAGTCTAACCTCTAGTTACAAACGTATTGTAGCTGGTGGTAAAGGGAGCAGAGCCTTAATAATCTTTTATCCACCAGTTTTCAACAATATATAAATTTATTGTTGAAAATAAGAAACGAGACGAATATTGTTCCAACTCAGAATCCTCATTTGTTCGCCAATCCAGGAGTAGCAGATAAGTAGATAAGAGGGGACGTTGTTCTACAAAAGTCAACTAAGAGCTCTGGAATTGACAACCCTAAAGCCATGAGTTCAAATCGACTGAGAAAGTAAATCGCCATACTTATGCAAATCATGAACCTGGATAAAAGTGAGTACTCTCAGTTCGCTAAATTTATGGGCCACACTGTGAAAACCCATCAAGAATTTTACGAAATAACTCAAAATGCATATCGAACAGGTAAAGTAGCAACCTTACTAAACTTATTCGATCAGGGAAAAGGAGCAGAGTACAAATAAACGGCTACAAAATATCGATATTGATCCAAATGAAACTTTGGCAATATGTGAAGATGAAAAAGAGGCAAATCCATTTGAAACGAGAAGAAATGCCAAATTTCAAACTGTCGAACAGCGCTTTGAAAAAGAACACCATTCGTCATCTAGTGACGAGGATCCTTCGAATTCAAAACTTTCAAAAAAATACAAAAAAAGTTACAGGGTGAAATGGACTCAGGAACAAAAAAAGATTGTTTTGTTATATTTCAAAAATAACATTACTAATAAAAGAGCTCTAGGAAAAAAATATTGCGAAAAATTAATAAATACAAACAAAAAAGTATTACATTATCTTGACTGGGTTCGGATAAAAACATTCATTTATAATTCTCACACTCAAAAATGAAATGTATCATGTCCTAAGTTTCCACAAGTATTTACTATGAATCTAGTTTTATATTTATTATGATTAAACTGTTGGTAACAAATAACTTAATTTATTTCTACCTTCTTCTGTTCAGTAAAGACATAAAAGGCATACACAGCGAAAAAAATCATTTTCCATTATTATTGCAAATTTTTTTGTTATGAACAAATATCACTAATACTCATAGTGATTTTTTTCAGTCAAGAACTGTTCCGCTCGAGTCAAATTTGAGTTATCTCTAATGGAAATCCCATGAGAATCAAATTTAAATATTTTTTTCAAAATTCTTCAGATCAACGCGAAATGAATAATATATTTTGTGAAAACAATTTTGATTTTCAGCAATTCAAAGATACCCATAGAAAAATGTACAGTGTGTGTCACATAGAGTTTCCATCAGAAGTTTGAGACGGAGGAGTAACGTTATCAAAAAGTGTTTCTTAAAGTTCTGATTTTCAATTCATTTGGCTTTTCTGAAATATTGTTTAATGTACAGGGTATCCAGTAAAAATGTGGAGATAGGTTTCTATAAACGAAAGGACATATAATTCTTCCCATATTCAAATTCTCTCAGAAAAGTATTTTCAAAAAATAGAAGACTATATAGGTATATTCCCAGTGGATCAGAAATTATTAAATGTTATTAAAAGTTAAATATTATCGAAAAATGTATCTATTCATCCGTCATCATTCTCAATAAAAAGTCATTATTTCACATTTGATTTCCCTTTTTCCCTTTGGAAAGTGCTTTCTGAAAATTTGGAGTTGCACGGGTCCACATCTAGCGGTCCAAGGTACTCATTCCTCAAAAAACAGACAAAACAAATTTCAAACACAATTTTTTCAACACAGTTATCCTTCCCAAAGGATTCAAATGATAATTTTTTTCTGGTAATATACCTATAAATTACTTCACTCCGAAATTTCGTTTTCCATAGGTTGAAGACTGCTATGCTTGAAGACTGGCAGTAAACAAATCTAAAGAAATGAACTTTGAACGTTCAAGCCAGTCTCGAATATAACTACACAGTAAGTTGAATGGACTTACGCCTATCAGAGAATAACTATTCCCCTGACTATCTTGCTATCTGGCACTAATGAGCAAGTGTGCCCTTCCAAAATTGAAGGTAGACTCTTTCAGTTGTATTGCCAATTGCATATGCAGAAAATTTTCTGTGAAGATTCCTACACTGGCGCTTTCAGATTTGTTTACTGCCAGTCTTCATGCATAGCCCACTGATTAATAAAATAATTTGTTTTCGACAAAATTCATACACTAGAATTTTATATTCAGATATTGAACGAAATTTTTTTTCCTGTGAAGGAGATATAGTTTTTATCTTTTTTTTTTACTTTTTTGAACTTTTTGTACGGTCTTCCAAGAGGGACTTCCAATTTTTGACAATTGATAACAGCCATTTTTTTGAAGCTGCATCTTTTAGATTAATTGTCATTTACTCAGTCTGTTTTGCCAAATCACCATGAATAGATATATCATTCAACAACACGTGAAAATATTGAAATTGTTTCATCAAATGGATGTTCCGGTTGGGCAACGTACCGCGTGGTTCGTACATTTTACGGTTGTCATAATCGTGGTACCGCGAGTACTATTCGAAATGTGGTAGATGAATTCGACTCCAATAGTTCAGTAAACTAATGAGTAACAACCCTAAATTGAAGGAATTCTGGAACGAACAGAATTGTCAACTTCAGGATGATACCAATCCATATGAGATCCAACAGCGTCCGATGCATCCCAGAAATGTCACTGTTGGTCCATATTTCTATGAGAACGACATTGGTCAGGAAGTCACTGTCAAAGGCGAGCCCTGTAGATCGATGGTTACTAATTTTTTTCAACCTGAATTGGATGATCTGAACACCAATGTCATGTGGTTTCAACAGGACGGCGCTACGTGCCACATAGCTCATGCAAGTCGCAGGGGTTTTCTTCAGTCGCCGGTGTATGCGGATAAGTCACAAACCACAACGGTCCTCAAAGCCAACATAAACCATGCTATCGGTTGAATTCAGCCTGAATCATCCGGAACGTTAAGATTACCCTCTTGAAAGTAATGCACGATCTTGCGAGATTCAGAGATCAATCAAAAGTCATCATTTGAGTAGTGCTTGATCAAAGTAAAGCTTTCGATTGAGTTAATTTCGATTTACTCATCAGCAAGCTCAAGTTTATAGGATTCGATGACATTTATCTTATATGGATGACCAGCTATCTCACAGGCCGATCACAGAGGGTCAAACTGGATGATTAGTCATGGTCATCCCTAAAAAAACAATCTCAGGTATACCGCAGGGAAGTATTTTAGGACCATTGATGTTTTCAGTGTTTATTTTTGATTACTCCACCTTCTTATCACATTGTCAAGTACATCTATACGCAGATGATAAACAGCTATATTTGCGCAAAACATTCCTGTACTCGGAGAATCATGGACTGAAAATCAATCAAAGTAAAACTTTGGCCTTATGCATAGGTTCTCAAAGAGAAATAGTAGAAACTCAGTGCAACTTTAGGCTCACTCTCGATAACGCAGACATTGACTATGTAGACAGTGATAAAAATCTTGGCGTAACCATAAGTTGCTCTTTGTCTTTTCATGAACATGTGAACATTTTCGAAGTATCATTTTTTAAACTCAAATCGCTATATAAATTCAAGTATCAGTTATCAGAAGAAATGGAACTCAGGTTAGTAAATCTCTCATTTACCCCCATATCGAGTATTGTTGTTCGGTGTATTACAATTTTTGTCGCAATATAACAAACAGAAGTTACAACGTATACAAAATGCCTGCATGCGATTCGTATGTTGTATACCGTATGGTGAACATGTCACCCCATATTTGTTAAAAATGAAGGAGCTGAATATGAGGTACAGAGTCCAATATTTGACAAAAATGTTTTTGTTTCAGTTGCTTCAAACTGAAACACCTAGTTATTTATATAGTTTATTAAGCAGGTATTCTGACATATACATATAGTCAATTTGAGAATTGATTTTAAGAATTAACTTATTCAACATACCTAGGCACCGTACTTCCAAATTTCAAGGATGTTTTTTTTATAGCCCCTTCTTATCTGAATGATATTTTATCCCTTTTAAGAAAGAAATAAAATCACAGATGCTTACTGCTGAGTGCTGATTTAAAAAATTTAAAATTCAATGTATGGGAGTGCAATGAAATTGTTAAATTGACCAAAAGAATATTAAGAGTTATTAGCAACTAGATGCTAATAATAATTTTTTAATCTTTATTTTTCAGCTTCTATTAATATTTTAATTTTATTTGTTTGGTTGTAGCTTGTATGTTAATTTTTTGTGAATTCAGTTTTTGTTTAATAAAATTGTTATTTTTGGTTAATCTTATTAATTTTTTAATTGTTTTTTCAGGGTTTCCAATCAATTTATATTAGATCAGACAATGGAAGTCTGAACTGATGAAATAGACCGTAGGCTCACTTGGAACCCACACATTATGTGCGACAAATCAAAGATCGAGGGTCGGATTGAAAATCTGCACCCTCTCATCGATAGAAAATCAAAAGTGACTTCGAAAAACAAGATTACTATCTAAAACACTAAAACACGATGTTCAAGCCTGTCATCTTGTATGCTTCAGGCATCTGGGGACAAGCGGCGAAATAAAATATCTCTATTCTGGAGGTATTGCAAAATAAGCTAATGAGGATGATTGTAAATTCTCCTTGGTTCGTGCAGAATGGAGCCATCCGTAGATATTTGCAGCTGCCTTCCATTCGACAGTCCATTCAGTCGAGGAATAGGCGAGTTTTTGATTGCGCGGGAACTCACAAAATTCCGTTAGATAGGAAAGCTATAGATTATGCTGTACACGACCCCTCCCTATATAGAAGGCTTCGACACTCTGTCGAATGAGGCACCTATGTCCTCCGTTAAAAAGATTAACAATTTTCCATTCATCCCACCCTAGCCAGGTAGGGGTACACCGTAAAGGACGACATTGATGTCTGAGGACTTCATGCCACCAACATCTCAGTCATGAACCCATTTGTCCTTCTTTGACAAAAATCAGTCCAAAAGGTAAGGGAGCTGGGCTGCAACCTGTACAAGGTCAAGACGACGTGCAGGGTGTTAGATATGTTCAAACTGTCCTCTATCATGAGCTACCCATCTCCATTGCGATGTAAAACTGCTGTTATACAGGTAGCTCTAACTGTCGGTCCAACTCTGTGACAGGTATTTTTTTTATCGATTCAACGGTTTCATTTGGCTTGTCCTGTATGTTTGGGTCAAATTAAGTAATTGAAGGTTGACCCCCTTCCTTCCTATTGGCAGACTGATCTGATATTTTGTACACCATGACAAAATAACTCTATCTTTGTAAATCCAAGATGGCCGCAGCTACAAAATATCGAATTATGTAATATTATTTTCTATACAAGAAACTTTGTCAACTCAGAATCGGAATACAAGCATGGATCTCTCACCCAAGTTGAGATTTTGTATAGTGTCGAGGACTGTGTGGCGTTAGGGTGACTAAAAATGATAAGTCGATAGCAATACATCACTCCAGTTGAGGTAAAAGGTCGAAACGTGCCGAGAACTATGTGGCATTGGAGTGGATGAAAATGATATGTCGTTAGCGTTTTCACCCTCAAGACTCGGGGACATCTTATTGAACATAATACCTTGCTCTCTATTAGATCTCTGGAGAGGTCGACCGTTATAATGTATATCACTCGTGAGAACAACATGTTAAATAATAATGATAAAACTAAAACAAACAAAAAATAAATAAGTAAAAAAATATGTTGAAGGTTCCATCGGGAAAAAGATAATAATGATGTAGATAATGTACTAAAAGTCAAAAAATAACTTGAAACGTAATAGGTAGCGGTCATCAAACTACCCTACTCAGCAAACTACGGGATCAGATGAAAAAATATTTGGGCGTAGTAGTTACATATTTACTCAGGTTACGATACGCCCAACGATTTTATAATTATTTGAATCTGATCAATATCGTAGATTGCTGAGGCAATGATGTATTATATCAGCAAACGCATATGTAGCTTCTCCACTCTTGTAATAGTCAAGCCAAAGAAAACTACTTCACTGTAAATAAATAAAATGTGTTAATACTTTTATCCATTATTTCTGTGAGATATAATGTGTGTTCTACATACTTAATAAAATTCAATCTTGTATTAATATATAGCGCTGTATTTTTGAAAATTCTGTCACAGCTAATTTCTTATGAAAAATATTACAAATATATATTACCAAATTTTTCAAAAAACATTGGTGAACTGGTAGGATTAAGGATAATTTTCCTTAGGTACGTCTTAGGCAACTTTCAATTGAAAATTTCCTACCACACTATTGTATCTGAGTGAATGTGAAAATACGCCAAAAACAAATAAGAAACAGATAAATAACTGAGAAACAATTTTTCTCTTTGGAATAAGTTAGTCAAGTCTGCTTGCTAATGTTCACTTCTACGACTCTATGATAAAGGTATGAAGAAATAGATTCAGCTTTTCATACATGTAAATCCAGATATTACTAGGATACGGCATAGGGTGGATTCACGTACCAGTTTTAATTGAAAAATTGAAATGGAAACTGTATTATTTTTTTCTCTTCTCTATCATTATTATGATAGTAAATAAGTATGTTTATAATTATTTTCTTATACTTACTGTATAATTTTTGGGATGGGAGGAAGATAGCCATTGGCTAACCCTTTTCCTTTTATCTATAAATGTATTTTTATGCATAATAAACGATATTATTATATTATTATTTTTTTTTCACCGTAGTGTGCGCTGGTCAGGCCCTATTCCCCGAAGCCCCGATACATTCGGGAGAACGTGCCGCCAACATTATCAGCCAATGACCACTTCCTACACCGTGG
>WOGN01007644.1:0-11724 GCA_015342105.1 Leptinotarsa texana | reverse complement strand
TATCTGTCATTTCAAAGTTTTGGGGTGTGGACCATCGGGGGTAGTCCGTTCCTGACTTTGTAGCAAAACAACTGACTCCTGCATGAAAGCTCATCGAAGGAATTCATTTGTTCAGTCAATTACCAAAATTTGGATGATTTTGAATATTCACTTGAAAAGTTATCAAAGAAAAACATTTTTCATTTTGTAACTTCGAGGGCCCGTTACTTGGTAACGAAGGATTTTAGGAAAAAAAGTTATATGAAGTACTGGTGATATTTTGACCCTATTTATACATTCCCGAGAGGAAAAGAGGAAGTCCAGGGACACCCTGTCGAGCCAGGTTTCGGTTAGTGCAAAAACGTGAAGGTCGCTTTGAAATACAGAATTCAGTATCTGACCAGTTTTTGTCTTCAATCCTTGAGTATTTTGGTAAGAAATTGATAAGGTGTTCGGTTCGTATCTTTACTACTACTTGGCTTTAAAGCCACGAGGGAAATAAGACAATTACCCTTTAGTTGCTATTGAGAATTTAAGAGACTATTCTTAAATCTTTTTGAAGTTTCTGCGTACGAGACACATTTATTTTTTTCCAGGCTGCATGATCAATATTCACATCTTCGTTAGTTAGTTTCAAGTAGTTAGAGCATTTTTTAACGAATGATGATTGTCACTGATTTAATTCATGGGCACCCCGACAAACCGGACAATAAATTGGTTTATGGCAGTTGCGAGAGGAGTGATTGAAGTTGTTACACTTGTAACAGCGGTACACCTCAATGCTGTCATAAACAGCACAGTTTTCATAACAAATGAACACATTTCCATAGTTGAGAGCCCGCTCATAGGCTACCTGTTAATGCAAAGAACTCGCGGGAAATCAGTTGGTGAAGTTATTATAAGAGTATATTCTACGGAGAACGTGAGAATTGTGGGCTCGAAAATATATAACTTCAATATTTTTTAATATGACATTGAATCTCAGTTATTTATATTGTCTCTTGGAAAAATAAGTGCACTTGGAAAAAAAGTTACACACTTCTGAAGACTCTAGTAAATACACACAAGTGGATGACGATTGAAAAACATCCGCAATTATCCATTGCAGGACAGTTTTATATGTTTTATTAATGTACCTTTCAGAAATGTTCTTCCGAAGATCTTTTCTAGTCATAATAAAATGTACACGGATATCCTTTGGACGTCCATTTAACGTCTATATTTGTGTTGTCAAATGATGAACTTTTCATGACATTTCTTGGAATCCCCTTTTACTGTACATGTCTATGGGGACCTTTTATGGATGTCCAAAGAATGTCCTTACAGAGCAATAACTTTTTCATTGTAGTGAATGTTATCAAAGATACATTATACGAAGCAATTGTGATAGGCGGTTTTTGTTTATGAGAAGTGTCGCTAACTACTCCCCAAATTTGTGACGGCAATTGAAAATACACAGAAATTTGCAAAGTGTTATGTTGAACTTGGCAGTCTTCTCTCAGTTTAAAAAAAATGTTTTAAATATGTTTTTTCGTTAACCAGATGTCGCACCGCTACGAAAGACAATCCTCACAAGTCATAACTTGTGCGAGCTAAGGATTAACGAGGTCTTACCTTTCACCGTGCGATTCCTAACACGGGTTGGACGATAGCAAGTGAAAATTGATCGTTCAAACTAGGGCTTGAACCACCGACCAACAGGGCAGTCAATTCGAGTAGGTGAACAAAGCACCCACGTCAAACCGCCTGGCTACCGACCGACCAGTGCAAACAATGAATGTTAATAATAAAAATGGGTATTTCACAAAATGAAAAAAAAAATCCTACTTGCAACTTACCTTGTTCTGACAACACGAACTAGATAATCATGATCAGGAGCGCCTTTGTGGATTGTATCAACAATATACAATACCTCTAAAGTGGAACTTTGAGAGGCAAGAATGGCCAATGTTTCAAAAGCTGCTTGTCGCACTCTTCTTCTCCGATCTCGGAGAGCAGATGCTGCGAATTCGGTGATTCTAGTAATTTCAACATCACTGCTGGGTAACATTCGTGTTGCAGCCATCAATATCTGTAAAGCACCTGTTGAAGAAGAAAATATTGTTAGGAATTTCCACACTTATCATCTCACATTGCTAGGTGAACTCATTTGGTTTTTTGGTTAGCACAGGCCACTCGAACATTTCAGATGGAAGAATGATGAGCTGAATACATAGTTTTATTTTTATGGGAAAATGTGATAACTCTTTTTTCCGATCAGAAATAGACAATCAACAGCATCAAAATTGTCCAAAACACATTTTAAAATCAGACGGTGAACATCAAGTTGAATCGAACAAGACAAGAGCTAATAAACTCCACTTTAAGAGACGGGAACTTGGAAAATAAGCGTATATTCTTTTATCTGAAGAGAAGTGTATTTCGAACAGCTCCGTGGAATTGGACTTTGCTACACGTCTCGAAAAAAATTATAGATAGTGGCGAAATAGCAACAGACCGATATCAGGAAGCACTTTGTACTTCAGCGAATGGAAAATCTGCTCATAGACTAAAATTGTTTCAATAGTGAATTCGTAGGCAGATTAAGGCCTCAGAAACGTTAAGATAAGTATCTGTATAATCGTTCGGTTGTAAGCAATATTATTGAATATAACCAGTATAGTACTGACGAATACAACATTTTTTTTGTGGAATTTACTCAGTTACTTATAAGTTTGAACTGTTATGTTGACCCCTATTCAATGTTCTCCATTATAGTTTTCATATCTTCAAATTGGGGAACCTGAAAATACTCAAAAAAAATCGATAAATAGAATTTGAGAGATGAAGAACAAAAAAATGGAAATTCTTCATAAATTACTGAGATACAGTAACAACAATGAATTCTAAAGAATCAAAATTGATTATAACATAAATTTGGAATTACTGCAAATGCTGAAGATAAGTGACTTGAGGTAATGAATTGTTTTTGTAATTCTACTTCTGAAATGGGGCACGCAAAAATGTATGAAAGATGCAACATCCTCATTCCTGTGCAATATATAGAGAAATAAAGATTTTTATTTGAACAACGATAAAAATAAAATGAAAACAACAATAAAAATTAATTGGTGCTCCGGGGCGACTTCACTGATTCAAGTGGCGCATTTGCTTTTTCAGCTGCAGGAAAACCCAGAAAAACCTGCAGCTCCACATCATCTGAAGATCTTGATCTAACAATGTCCTCTCTCTTATATATTATATTATAGAGAAATTACTCTAGCAACTTTATCACGTATTTCAAAACTTTATTGAATTTTGTAATGAGAAATCCATAAAAAGTACTTCTATTTCGATAGATTTGAATCGAACAAATTTTAGAAAAGACGTTGAACTTTTTCAATCATTGTATGGTAGTAGTTGTCGAATGGAGACCATACAACAGAGTTACGTTCTGATTTTGACCTAGCTCAAATTGAATTGAAAGTGATTAGAAAAAAAAAATATTGCAAAAAAATAATTTATTGCAATCGATATAATTTCTGTGGTTGATAATAAATAAAAATAATGTAAGTAGTACGAGATTCGATTCCTAAGGTACGATGAAGAATTGTAATCAAAAGAATCATGGTATTTAAATAACATACAGCAAAGATAAGTACCGCCAAAAAATCCCACTAATTGGAGAAAACAGTAATCAATGGAATTACAAATGGTTCATGCAAAAGTGTAACCCTTGAAGCATCTAGTGGTTGATTTTGATGAAATATATTATCATGATATTGACTATGAGTTTTGAACTACCTTCGAAAAATGCCATCCGTTCTATTAAATAATAAATGACCATTTATTTAGTAACAGGTTCAAATTGGATTTCCTAATGGGGTTTTTCTTTAACCTGCTCTAGTTCCAGCTACCACATTTAAAGTCCAATCTAGTGATTTCATTAAAATTTTACAGGTGGCAGCTTTAAATCAGTTCTTGATCTGCTCTATTGAAATAACAGACGTGTTTTTTTGAATCAGATTGAATGAAGAAATTACTTCTGAAGTTTATGATGAATTCCATTAATATTGAGGTAAAAAATACAGTCTATTACTCCAGAAACTCAAAAGTATCCACTCAACAATATATAAAATTTTGTGGAAATGAAGTATTTTCTATGCATAAGTTAAAATACAATCGTTTTTGATCTAAGTTGTTTGCAAATATTTTTTTGGCATCTTCAACTTGATTTTCTGAATATTTTTCACTCTTCATAAATAAATGGGAAGGTGGAAGGGTACTAGGTGTTTTGTTGTAAATTAATGACCAAATTAGTTCGTCACTGGAATTTGAAATAATAAAAATTCCTTTATATACTCTATTTTGATTCCATTTCCCGAAGATCATAGTGAGAAAAGTATAAAAATGATTATTATATTCAAGTAATCCCACCAGAATTTGAAATCTTATATTGTTCTCGAAATTATTTGTCTCATATAACTCAAAATTTGAGGAGGTTTCGAATGTAGACTGCATTTTTTGACCAATTTTCCGATTCCTAAAAATCTTTGCCAGTGACAAACAAAATTGGTTATGTTTTTCTGTCAGAAAATTCCCCCATCGTGATTTATTCAGGTAGCGGTAGAGCTCTGAATATATCAGAATGACTTTTCATAAATAAACAATTGAAATATCGTTACCTTCTCTCATTTTATGTACAAAACATCTGTTCGTTATCTCTTTCTGCAATGTTTTCGCATGACATTTTTTCATTATCAACAAAGCTGTGCTAACTCCAATGGGGGAGCCCATTTTAGATAAACTCATCGCTAACTTCCCAAGGCACTGCTCCAGTACATTAACTCGCAAGCCATTAACTACTAGAATGAGTGCATCCTGTAAAAAAATCCAATTTGTTCAGATTATACCACCCGGACTGCATGTAACATTTTGTGAAACTACTGTTCAACGAAGCAGAAGAGAAATATAATTGGAAAAATTTTTTGACATATCAGTAATAAATGGTTGGAAATACAAGTAGATATATATCTTGAAAAATTATTCGATTTTATTTAAAAAAAATATCCAAGATACCAACTGAAAAATAATTAGAAAAATTCATTTTGAGGTAACAGAAAATATTTGACTAAAAAATGTTGTTCCAGATAAAGATCAGAGCAAAAGTGTTTTTTGGGAACCAGGTTCCAAACAACACATTTACAAATCATCACCAGAGCGCTGTTTCGACCTGCATAGGTCCCATCAGTTGTGCTAGGCTGAACCACAAATGTGTTGCTGAACTCAACTATCCTTATAGGAGGAGCATGAGTAAATAAGATTGACATCTCCCCTTACAAAAATGACATCTATGGGATCGACAGAAGACGGATCTTGTCGGCTGTCGATGTAGAAACTTGATTTCGCAAATGGGAGGTCTCTTCCATATTCGAGGATTGAGTATTTGTAGATCCCATAGATGTCGTTTTCTCAAAGGGAGATGTCGTCGATATTACTTCTTAATTACTTCTTCAAGGACAGTTGAGTCCAGCAACGCATTTTTCATTCTGCCTAGTACTATCGATGAGACAAACGTATGGCGGACTTGAAAGAGCGCTATCTGGTGTTGAATCATAAATGCATTGTGTTTGGGCTCTGGTTTTTTAAGTAGTTGCTGCAAGCAATGAATCAAAACTGTTAACTGTAAGATTCTCAAGCAGAAATAGTGAATTGCTCTCAAATAAAAATATTTTATACTCTACCCTATTTTCCTAATCCCACAATATCTACTATTATTTAAGTTCTAATCGCATAATAATTATTAGGCTAGAATCTACTTGAAATAACGAATAATCTCTAATTCATTGCGACCTCGTGAAAGTATATAATCTTTTTTTTTTTTTGGGGGTTTCGTGGAAACAGGTCAATGAGTACATATAATTTTTAATTAGATCGTTTGAAGGATATTGGAAATTTTCAAATCAACTTATTTCTATACTTTCCAGAAGGTACGGTTTCTCTTCTGGAAATGAAGGGTTTTGAATTTATGATTGGACTCATGACCACCTGTAAGGAAGAGAAGTGGCATAAGTTAAGATAATTTTTCCATTCTGGAAACTGTTTTTATGTTCTATATTGCGTGATTAAAAATTCTCTCTGTGAAACATATGTGAAACATTGGACATGATCAATAAACTCCCGATCTATCTGACACTGAACACGTATCTATTTATTTTTAATTCTTCTTTTTTATGTTTTTTCAGGGAGTTCAGATCATTTTATATAATATCAGACAATGGAAGTCCGAACTAATGAAATTCATCATGAAATATTTTCATTCACCTTCAAATAAACGTATCTTTGTGTTTGAAGATTGTTGACAATATTTCGTCATGTATTTCAGTAGTTCGGACTTCCATTGTCTAATATGATATGAATTGATTTGAAATTCTTGAAAGAATCTCCAAAAATTTGAAAAGAAACAGCTGAAAAATAGCAATTATACTAAGCAAAAAAAACTGAAATTACAGTTAAATAAAATACAAGCAACAACTAAAAAAATTCAATAAAATTAAACTATTAACACGAGATGAAAATTAACAAATTTGATTTTTTTAACAAGGAATGAAAATTGACAACTGAAAGATTCCAAACCAAGTTATTTCACGACGTTTCGATTGTTAGTATCCAAAATCGTCTTCGGGTGATAACTGGACTTATTTTTGTTGGTAACTTTTAATTTTTCAATTTTCATCTCGTGTTAATGATGTCAATAGTGTTTTTCAATAATTTCATTGAAGTATTGGCGTAATATTCGTAAATTCCATAATGATTTTCATATACTCACTTCTGCAAGATAGTGGAGTTTATCCAGTTTATGCAAAGAGAACAAAGCTTCGAATAAAAGTACTGCATGATCCGGTTCCAGAGTTTCGCATGTATGAGATTGTTTCAGCATTTTGATAAGGCTAGTCAAGGCCTCAGTTTTATTCAAAAAATTTTCCTGAAACAAATCCATCGTAATTAAATTGAAAGGTGTATAATTTGAAACACTGGAACTTTCTTGTTGTTCAAGGTATAGATCATCTTTTCAATTTCTCTTACATCAGTAGGTTTCAAAAACATGAAAGGCAAAATCGTTTTGTCTTTATAAATATGCTGGACACTGACTACCTGAAAATGTTCTTTTTTATTTTCAATTTCACTTTCTCTTACGGTTATATATTTTCTTGTTTCAAATACTGGTTTTTGTTTGTTATGAATTGATATATTTATAACCCTCTATGCAGATTTTGATATTGCATTCTTGAAGTACATAGATAAACTTGGGATTGGGCTTCTAATCTTCGAGGTATTATCTTCTTGCTCGCACGGAAGATATCTGCCGTTGTATCAGGGATAACGTTTGGTATAGTTCAAGTAAATGCCCCCATACGAACGAAAACTCTCAGAAGTTGAAAAACTTGTGCGAGCTAAGGACTAACGAGGTCTTACCTTTTAACGTGTGATTCCTAAGACGGTTACAGTCTCATCTCAGATTTCAGGTTAGCTTTCCAAATTTCTGCTACCACAGTTGTAGGCTGAAACAGCTGTCTACCGGTGGCTCTTAAATTGGGATCAATATGGGAATGATCAGAAGGTACTTATCTATTAATCTTTTTATTTTCATGGAATTATTTTCCAGCAGCTTGACTGCATCAACCTTTGTCGATCTCATATCATTTCTAGAAACATATGGATTCATTTTCCCATGGCATTTCAGGTTAGCTTTCCAATTTTCTGTTACCGCAGTTGTCGGTTGATTGGTCAAAGCACCAACACATAAAAACTTGGCAAGTTGACTTGGGGTGTTTGAATCAATGATGAATTCATTTCCACCACTAATATGGAAGTGTCAAATCTCCATATAGTGGTTTTCAATTAAAATTACTTTTTTAATCCTTTTCTGTCAGTCTTCTTCGGTATTATTGAATACTTCTTAAATACTCAAATACACTGATTGCATTGGCAACAAGCTCAAAACAATGTTTTCAAATATCAACATTTCTCACCTCGTTTATAAACAAATTCAAAAAGTCTCAATACTTATGAACGCGGTGGTAGTGCGCCCGACTCACGATCGGAAGACCGTGGGTTGGATTTTCGCCTCGACCAGATATTTTTCTCGAGAAAATATATCTGGTTGAAGCTGGAATGATTCTGCAACCGTATTAGGAATCACAAGTTAAAAGGTAAGACTTAGTTAGTCCTTAGCTCGCACAAGTTTCTCAACTTCTGAGAGTTGTCGTTCGTATGGGAGCGACAGCTGATTAGAGGAAAAACAGATTTTAAACAGATCAAACCCAATTGAATAATTCGCCATTTTTGAATCTGCTCATTTCCAGGTAAAAATAGTTAGGTATATTTACTTTCTAAAAATTTATTGATATAGTTAATGAATTATTACCTGACCGATTTCAGATTAGAGTATGATATGATTGTAATTTGGAAGTAACTTTTAGTTTGTGCTTCAGAAAGTTATTGTATAGCGAAACACGTGTCGCGGTTTTTGTAAAACCCTCTATAGTAAAAATCATAAAATAAACTGTATTTATTAATTTTAATATAGATTTTCATCATGTATCGTCCAGTTCTAATCAATTGGTTTTTCTTTGGCTTATTTATTTTCTCTTTTTACAAGGGTAATAATTTATTAAATTAGACAGTAGAAATTTTAAAACAAATGTTGGAAAAATCATAAACTCTTCATTTTGAAAAACCTTTAGAATAAATTAGCATGAGTTTTTCACCTAAATTGTATAATCTTACTTTACAAAATATACCTTCATTTTACCAGCGTGTCTTATATTTTATCAATTCCTAAACTGTTCACAATCATATGAGATATTTATTGTGATTTACTCGTAGCAACGATGAAGTCAGATCATGGTTACATATTTTTTGATCGAACCTCGTGCAGATAGCTCTCAGCCTACACCCTCCTGCCCTGCCACATGCCAGCAAAAAATAAAATTTCATCCCAAAACATCAAAGACGCTGACAGGTAGTGAATTTACTTGTGTTCACTCCTATACGGTGCTATCGGTATTATTGAACCAACTTTATGGGATGTATAGCAGATGAAGCGATAGCGCAGAGCTAACGCACATGCCTCTTGTCAAGGCAACCGCGGTTCTATTACGAGAGATGGAAACTGTTTTCCATTATCAGAGTCAAATGACAGTAAAATCCATGGGGCTTTCAGGCCAGCCGGTTCATGTGGTGTTTGTAGGCCAGCCAGAAATCTTGCGGAATTTCTAGGCGACTGCAAAAACTTATGGGATTTCTGGGTCAGCACTTGTGACCCAGGCTCCTCAGGTACAAGGGGCGTCTGGAACACAACTGATGACCCAAACACCCCATAGGGATACTATTTTTCAGTATCATTTCCATTTCGTAACGATAAATATTTCATGCTGATTGGAGAAGAATGATAATTAGGGCCAGTTTGTTAAAAACATCACCCTTCACTTTCTCATAATTTTTATATAAATTTGGTGTAGTCAAATTGAACTTGTGATGACAAACGTCCAGTGGTATTATGTAACCTGTTAGGACGAAGGTAGTATCTTGAAGTCTCACTAATAACTGGCTGTTTCAGTGTATGAAAGTGAAGTCAAACTACTTGTGAAAACCTATGTGGAAATATTAGTAACCTGATAAAATATTTATCCAAATTATGTAGGAATGTAGGTTTACACGGCTGGCGTCAATGTTTCGGTTGGTTTCCGGATTTTGCCGTGGCCTCTTTGGTTATAATCTCCAAACGTTTCGACTGCATGCGACAGTCATCTTGTACTCTTCTTGAAGTGTCAACTGAAAGTTTCATTTCAACCATACCACTCAAAATAACTGCCGCAGTTGCAGTAGAAATGTTTGGAGATCATAACCAAAGAAGACTACGGCAAAACCCAAAAACCAACCAAAACAAATGAATTATATTTTTTGTGAATTTCATTTGAAAAAATTATGTCACTTGACTGAAGTTCGTACCGTGGCTTGTGAATAAGTTGGTTTTCTTCATTCGAGTAAGTCACTCCGTTGGAGAAAACATGGCAAGGGTTCTACAAGTAGGGTCAGGTAGTTCATAATAAAACTTATATTCTTGATAACTGAGACTTTTATCTCCTGATGATGCTAACTTGGTTAGCGAAATGCGCGTCAAGAGATATTATTTTTGTTTTCGTGTCAGAAAAGTGTTTTTAATGGATTCATATACCGCTGGAGATTCCAAATTTCACTTATCGACCTCAAAACGTATAGAAATTTCATAAGGATAGAATATGAATAGTCTTGATAGCATAACGAAATTCTTTTATTCTATTATTGATCATAAATTAATGAACAAAAGGCCCTTCACGTTATCATAATCTATAGAAAAAGTGGAAAATTCTCTGCAAGTGCTATAAAAATATTTGTTATTACAATGTTCAATTAAAAATGGTAGATGCTAGTTCCACACGGCATCGACCGGTGAGTTACCATTACAATAGCTTAGACAGATTGAAGTTTCTTTCATGCTAACATTTCGATGCTGTGCTGGCTGTTTCCTGTTTGCATGATGACGCTCTTAGGGTCAAAATACACCAGAAGTGGAATAGCTTCCCAATCGGGTCTCCGGGTGGTGGCTGATTCGAAGGCATCATCCTGCAGAAGTTATTCGGTAACCATAATCAACAAAGACCTAACATCAGTTCACAGAAGAATAGTGTGGTAACTGCAGTTGCAGTTGCTGTTAACTTCAAAATCGATTTCTGTAAAATCAGAGGACTCAACCCAAATATAAAAACAGTGCATCAACATCTGCAAGCAAATAGTTCTCATATCTTGCACATTCTTACACTCACAGAAACCAAAGTCAGTACTTTAACAAACCCCGTCAATTTTCTATATCCCGGGTACGATTTCAACTCCCGATTCAGACGTAACTTTGAAATATCTGTTTTTATCCGAAAAGATTCCTCCTGTCAACGAAAGGAAATGATGGAACCCTAAAACTTTGAAGTTATATGTTTCAGATCACTAAATTTATATGCTGCGTCTAGCAGCACCACCAAGCGATACACAATATAGGGCACTATTTTCTTCACTTGTAGACACCATTGATTTTCTGCAAATCAATCATCTCAGTGCCGAAATTTCCGTATTTGATGACTTCAATGTCCACAATATCGAATGGCTTAAATTTTCCAATATCAATGACGAACAATGTCGTGAAGCTGGGACTTTTCAATGAGCAGCGGACTTACTCAGATTATGAATGAGCCAACCAGGATTCCTAACCGTGATGAAAAATATGCTAGTCTTCTGGATCTATGCCTGAAAACCAATCCAGTAATCGCAAAGTATCCATTGGGATCTTCTGACACAATCTCATTTCAGTATTGAGTCGATCACCGATAAATGTTAGGGAACAATCTAAGCGGCGCAAAATTTGGCGTTAAAGATCTGCTGAGTGGGAGGATCTTCAAGATCATTTCCAAAATTGTTCCTAGCTACAAGTTTGTTTCAACTCTGATGATTCATCAACGTGTGCTCACGAATTCCGTCAGGGGCGCAAAAATCTCAGTGAAAATAATTGATAATCATCCAGAAATGGATGATTATAAATTATTTTCATCTGTTAGTTCCGGACAAAAAGTAATCCACAGAATAAATACACTTCTTCACGAGCATATCTTTTACTCTATTTTTAAAAGGTAGGGAATTCGGTAATATAATTCGGTAATATATAACGGTATATAT